>AWOL01S0022814.1:8906-56832 GCA_000715115.1 Nicotiana otophora
AAAATCTCTATGTGCCTAAGACTCTTAATTGCTCACATGTGTACTAAAAACCTTGATTTGAAACGCCTTGTTGTTGTTGTTGTTGTTGTTGTTGTTGTTGATGATGATGTTTGAAAGTGAAAGAAGCGAGTATGAGATGTAGAAATGTGGCCATCGTGCCAAGAATGAGAATTACATTTGTGGCCAATAGTGCCAATAAAATGAAAGAATGTGTGAAAGATTATGAGATGAGTTTTGACTCCTTTATATAATAATGTCATTAATGTCCTATGATCACCCATGGCTAGTACACATAAGTGATAGTATGAACATGAATTGTGGCCGCTTGCCAAAATAATGAATGTAAATGACTTTGATGTTAAGTCCCCAAGAATCATGAACTTAGATAATGACCTTAAGTTGACAAGAGGGTATATAATGAAGTGAAAGAGAGATGTCCTATGCTAAATGATGATAAATCTTATGAAAACGAATTTGGGCCATATGCCATTGAAATTGACTTATTGATTCACCATGCATGTGCTAATGTAATGAGGTATGTTTCTCCATGATGAGCAAGAACATGAAGTGTTCCAATGATCCGGGAACTTACGACCTTAAAAGTAGCATTAGTCATGTCACTTGAGATTATATATGGTTATGTGCACAATGATGTATATGGAATCCTATGGACGGTCTATGAAACGCATAGGTGTATTGTATATGTGATCCTATGGACGGTCTATGAAACACATATGTGTATTGTGTACGGAATCCCTATGGACGGTCTATGAATCACATAGGTGTATAATATGAACGAATCCCTATGTACGGTCTATGAAATGCATAGGTGTGTAATATAAATTAAACCTATGGACGGTCTATGAAATACATAGGTGTGTAATATAACATGTGAACCCTATGGACGGTCTATGAAACGCATAGGCAACACGAACAATAGGTGCCACTTTCATTGGCCTTGTTTGTATATGCTGTTTCAATTACATTATATTATGTATTCCACATATAGCTCATATGGCTTGGTTGATCCTAAAAGAAGTTTAGAATGATGCAAGTATAAATAGTTTTGAAATTTGATTATATGGGATGTTTCGCAGTCTCTTGATGTACTTTAATTGCCTCTTATTTGAGTTACCATATTTTCATATGTTGTTCTGTCTTCCTTACGTACGAGTACTATTCCACATGTATTTATGTCCCTTTTGATGGGGGCGCTGCATCTTTTAATGGACACATGTGGTTCCATAGCAGGCGACATCGATCAATGATAGCAGTACATCCTCCTCTCAGCTGACGTGGTGAGCCCCACTCATATCAGGGCCATGTATATTTTTGTTTCTCATGTATTGTGTTTGAGGTATAGTCGAGGACTTGTTGCCGGCACTATTCTAGTACTCTTTTGTACCCGTTAGAGGCTCCGTAGATATAGTGTGGGTTGTACGTTGGTATTGGGAAGGTCAAACTAATGTTGTTGTAATTATATCACATGTTCCACTTTTAAACTATGGATGTGTAATGTAACACTTTGGGGGCTTATAAATGTAGTAGCTAATAGTAATGGATCAATGTTATATACATGATCTCCTTATTGTCTGTTAATGAAAATATATCTTCTCGTTATTCATGGGTGGGTTTGGGTAGAAGGAAATCTAGCAGGCTTGTTCGATAGGGTTATACCAGTTGAGCGCCGGTCGCGCTCCCCGAGGTCGGGGCGTGACGCGATACTCCCAGGGTGTTTATTTATTTAAATGGTTGACAACTCATTTCATTATCTTATATATGTCATTCAGTTCGTTGGCACTGATGGCCATAACACAGTGTCACTCTTGGCACGTTGGTCGTATTTCATACTTCATAATAATCTCTTTCACTTTCAACATTATCACGGATCATCAACAACAGAGCATTTATATTCAAGACTTTAAGTCTACATACTGAGCAAATAAGATTGTTAAACACATTGAGATTTCTTACACAATTTGACATAGTAGCCTTCATTTGAATCACGGCTTAAAGATATAACATTTGGATATGCAACCCATGCTTCGAGCACATTTTCAAATAGAATATACATAACAAGAACATTGGAATATATATTGAACATATATCTTTTGACACAAGGCTTATTCGGAATAATCAATTCATAACAAACAACTTGGGACTTACAAGGAGATTGTGTGGTTCAATTTTAAGAGATGAGTTTAGCCAACATACCTCGCCTTGAGCTTTTAAAATTACTACAATGTCCCGAAATTCTTAGCCTCTTCGATGTATTTAGAAATATAGCAAAATTGAATACAAATTAGGAGAGAGTTTATGGTTCCAGCTCATTTGAATATTTTATCAAACACTGGGTGAATATTATGATTTCAAGGTCCTCATATGGTGGATTCCTCCATATCACTAGCCAAAGTCTACCCAATTTATCTCAACATTCCTCCCCCAACCCTTGATAGTACATGCATGCATAATGGACAATTCCTACACCCAAGAATTGCTTTTCTCATTACCTATTTTCAGTAAAATCATGAAATTGAGGGCTAGGGAGTAGAATCTAACCTCTAGGATGAAGACCTAGTGAATTTTCTTGTGAATTCTTCAACTTTGAGCAAGGGTTAATGATCAATAAGCTTAGGAACTTCCCCTCTCACTCTATGGTAATCCCTATCTCTAGAAATATCAGATTTTTGCTTCAAAAGTGGCCCTTTACTTTAATATATCGAAATAGGGCCGGATAAAAAATTTAGAAAAATGAAGCCCCGATGCAGATATACGGTCGCATATGCGACCGCATAACGCTTATGCGGTCTGCAAAATGGATCGCATAATAGCCCTCCGAAACTGGGCCTCCCGTCTCACTCTGCGACTAGTCTGCGGTCGCATAATACGCCACAAAACTTCCCTCCGAAAATTTAGTGTTGGATCTGCGATGGGTTGTGCGGCCCGTGAAATGATTATACGGCCGCCTAATGGACCACGTAATGGTCCAAACAATTTTTCCAATTTTCTTCTTTAGTATGTGGCAGATCTGCAATCCGCAGATCAGTTCTGCGACCGCAGAATGGACCGCAGAAAATGCCCTGCATTTTCAAAAAGTTTCTTCAACTCACCAAACTCCTTAAAGGTCCCTTCACCATCCAACAAAACCGTCCAAGGTATTAAGTAAACTCCTCCAAACTTCTCAAAAGTCCCCAAACACTTCAACGAAACCCTATGTTTTAGGTAATATTTTATGGGGCCTTACATCTAACTCCTCAAAGGTCCCTCCACTATCCAAGGTAAGTTCTAATAGTGATTCTAAGTTAATTCCAATTCTCCAACACCTTATTAACATGGGTAAACACTTCCAAATCATTAGATATTCGATTGGGACATCATGGTTGAGAAAACAACCCTAGAACTCGAATTCAAGAGGATTGAACGTCAAAATGTAATATCTTCTTATAGCATTGGATAAATGATTATGACTCTAAGTTCATGAGATATGAGTTGATAAGTTTGATAGAAAAACATGAAATAGGTTTGGGTTGTTGATTGTTGATTATTGGTTAAGGGTGTTGTTTATCTTATGGGTGATGAAGAATGATATTGAATACAAGAAGTTTGAAATTTTATAATTTATCTAGGAGAAAGAGAATGGGTTGTTGGGTGTATAAACACCATTAATGAGGGCTATGAGACTTTACACACATAAGGTATTTGATAAAATGCCTAAGTGACCAAAACATGAGTATTATTGCTAATATGAAATCCCTTTGACTTGTATTGATATAGATTAAAGTTGAAAGGGTTGGCGAATGTTATATTACGCTCAAGAGAAGGAAGTTAAGGTATGTGAGGCTAACTCTCTATGTTTGATAATGTTAATAATTCTCCCTACACTATATTTCTTTTTCAACTTTACTAATTGCCTCAGAAATATAGTTAAGCTTAGTTCCTTGAATAGTTGTAGAACTTCTATTCTCTAGCTTCGTAAGTCGATCATGACTTTCATTCTGAACGTTGTGAGCTCAGTGCGTAATCAATATAGACTTGGGTTTGATGCCCACGAGTCTCAGTCTAGATTACTTAGCATGTCATAAACAGTTGAAGCTTCAGTTCTCATAATCAGTTCATGAATACATGTATCAGTCTAGTTCTATTCCGTATTCCAGTATCATGTAACTCAATATAGCTCAGTATTTTAGTATCATGTGTTGCATTATGATTCTCAGTTCCTGATTTTAATTCCCTGAATGTTGAACACCTGTATTTGGGCCTGAGGCCGCAGTTTATGCTTTATGCATCTTTGGGCATGAGCCCACAGTTTGTGTTTTATGCATCTTTGGGCTTGAGGTCGCAGTTTATGCTTTATGCATCTTTGGGCCTGAGCCCGTAGTTTGTGTTTTATGCATCTTTGGGCTTGAGGCCGCAGTTTGTACTTTATGCATCTTTGGGCTTGAGGCTGCAATTTGTGCTTTATGCATCTTTGGGCTTGAGGCTGCAATTTGTGCTTTATGCATCTTTGGGCCTGAGGCCGCAATTATGTATACGTATACTTGGGCCCGAGGTTGCAGCTTGTGCACGTATATATTGGGCCTGAGGCCGCATTTTATTTATTCATTTAAACAGGTGGTTAATCATTCAAAAGATGGAATATTCATATCCTTACTTCCTTTGTTCAATTCAGTTATCAGTTATCAGTTATCAATTATTAGTTATCAGTTATCTGTTATCGGTTATTAATTATCAGTTATCAGTTTAGTTTCAGTTTCAACATTTACAATTCTTTCTTTCAGTTGCTTTGCATACCAGTGCAATTCAAATGTACTGACGTCCCTTTTGCTCGGGGCCTGCATCTTACGATGCAGGTAATGATTTACAGGTTGACAATTCAGAGCGTTAGGATTCTCGTACAAGCTATTAGGTGAGCCCCAGTTCTTTCGGGGAATTACCATTACTTTACAGTCTTTATGTATTTATTGACAGTCAGTATTTTCAGTACTTTATTAGAGGCTTAATAGACTAGAGTAACACTTAGAATGAGTCAGAGGCTTTTTATGTTAGGCAATGTTGCTACATATATGTTTCAGGCTTATATTAGTGTTTTCGCACTTAATTTATATCATTCAGACTTTCAGTATATCAGCATGTATTAGTTTTTCTTCTGCATTCAGTATGCTATGATATCACATATTGATTCAACCAGTCAGTTGGTTCATTCGGTCATATGTAGTTAGGCACCGGGTGCCGTGTTATGTCCAGACCCAGGTTTGGGGTATGACAAAGCTTGGTATCAGAGCACTAGGTTAAAGTGTCCTAGGCGTGTGCAGTGGAGTTTCCTTTATATGTGTGTGCCGGCCACGCATATAAATGGTTAACTACTAAGACATTCAGGATTGTCTCCTTTCTTTATACTCTAAATCGTGTCATGAAGCTTAGAGCAATAGGTAACTTTCTCTTCCTATCGAATTCCAGACGTATTGAATGTCCAAGCGACGGGAAGGAAAAACTCAAGGTCCTAGAAAGGATGATTGCCCATCGGGGTATATTTATGGAGTACATGTTGGTAACAAATGAGAACCAAGAGCAGCCGATATTAAATTTCAGGAGATGATTTTAAGTTGTTCATATTTATTCAAATAATAACTAAAAAGTACCATGTTAGTAAGTTACTATAAGAATCAGTTATTATTGTGAGATAAAAGATATGACAGTTCCCCTTAGGATATGGGACTAAGTGTTTACCCGGGATATTTATAGTCTGATATGATTTTGAAATGTATAGAAAGTTTAGGGTTAGATATTCCAATTTCGTTTAAGATAGATGAACTTTCCCTAAGTGTGATCCATGTACATAGTTCAAAAAGGAAATATAGTACGCGACCGTAGAATAGGGTTGGATGGTGAGGGAAGTTAGAAATAACATTATTCTTCAGTTAGTTATTCAAATCAGAACAAAAAAACATGATGCTAGCAGGTGGTTAGTAAAATAATAGTAAGTAAGTTTTGATTAGATACAATGAATTAGAAATTTTATAGAGCTAGTAGAGGTACGATTTGATTTACTTAGCCAGGGTAACACTAGTGAGTGAGTAATAGTTTGAAATACCAAACGCGTTTTAGAACCCAAAGAGTTTAAGTTAAATCCGAAGTCGTTTTTTAAAAACCCCACTTCGTCCACCATATCCCAAAACACAAAAACTTGCTCTAGAAAGGGAAGTTCTCAATAACCTAACTCCTCAAAGGTCCCTCCACCATCCAAGGTAAGTTCTAATGGTGATTCTAAGTTAATTCCAATTCTCTAACACCTTATTAACATGGGTAAACCCTTCAAATCATTATATATTCGATTGGACATCATGGTTGAGAAAACAAATACTAGAACTCGAATTAAAGAGGATTGAACGTCAAAAGGTAATACCTTCACCCTCTAATTGATTATTGCACTGGATAAATGATTATAGACTCTAATTTCATGAGATATAAGTTAATGGGTTTGATAGAAAAATATGAACGATTATAGGTTTGGGTTGTTGATTATTGGTTAATGATGTTGTTTATCTTATGAGTGAAGAAGAATGATATTGATTATAAGAAATTTGAGATTTTAGAATTTATCTAGGAGCAAGAGAATGGTTTGTTGCGTGTAGAAACACCATTAATGAGGGCTATGAGACTTTACGCCCATAAGGTGTTTGATAAAATGCCCAAGTAAACAAAACATAAGTATTATTGCTAATATGGAATCTCTTTGACTTGTATTGATATAGATTAAAGTTAAAAGGGTTCGAATGTTGTATTACACTAAAGAGTAGAAAGTTAAGGTATGTGAGGCTAACTCTCTATGTTTGGGAATGTTAATAATTCTTCCTACACTACGTGGTTTTTACAACGTTACTAATTGCCTCAGAAATATAGTTAAGCTTAGTTCCTTGAATAGTTGCAGAACTTCTATTCTCTAGCTTCGTAACTCGTTTATGACTTTCATTATGAACATTATGAGCTCAGTGCGTAATCAATATAGACTTGGATTTGATGCTCATGAGTCTCAATCTAGATTGCTTAGCATGTTATAAACAGTTGAAGCTTCAGTTCTCATAATCGGTTCATGAATACATGTCTCAATCTAGTTATATTCAGTATTCCAGTATCATGTAACTCAATATAGCTCAGTATTTCAGTATCATGTGTTGCAATATGATTCTCAATTCCTGATTTTAAATCCCTGAATGTTGAACATCTGTATTTGGGCCTGAGGCCGCAGTTTATGCTTTATGCATCTTTGGGCCTGAGGCCGCAGTTTGTGCTTTATGCATCTTTGGGCCTGAGGCCGCAGTTATGTATGCGTATACTTGGGTCCGAAGCCATAACTTGTGCATATATATATTGGGCTTGAGGCCACAATTTATTTACTTAGATAAACAGGCGGTTCATCATTCAGAAGAGGGAGTATTCATATCCTTACTTTCTTTGTTCAGTTCATATATCAGTTATAAGTTATCAGTTTAGTTATTAGTTATCAGTTATCAATTATCCATTTAGTTACCAATTATCAGTTCTCAGTTATCAGTTTAGTTTCAGTTTCAACATTTACAGTTCTTTCTTTCAGATACTTTTGATAAGTGGGGATTTTGACTACTTATTAGCGCCTTTTAGCTTTCGTTTTAGTCCAAAAGCATTTAATTATGTTCTCGAAAACTGATGACATATGCTTAATTACAGGAATATTGGAAAATGAGCCTCCAAGATGAAATCCAACTCAAGAAGGAGTGATCTGAACTCAAGGAAAAAAACAGACGTAGAAGCTTAAAGTGCGGACTGCAGAACATCATCTGTGGCCGCAGGTTGTGCAGAAGAACCTATCAGAGATATGTGAGAAGTGCGGTCCGAAATGTGCAGCCGAAGAATCTAGGCAAGAGCAAAAGTTCATAGAACCTGCATATCCAGTTCAACGGAAGTACGACACCAAAGATCAGCTGCGCGGCCGCAGTTGCATTTGTGCATTCCGCAAAAGAGCCATGTGCGGCCGCACTCAGAAATGTGCGAATCGCAGAAAGAGTAAGATGCGGTCGTGGTTCAGAATTGTGCGGCTGCAAGATTCCAATCCTGTTAGGTTGAAGCAAAGTGCGGATCGCACATAGAATTGTGCGGCCGCAGAACCTCCAAAAGAGCAGTTTTGTCCGAAAATTCCAGCTATGTATAAATAGAAGAGTTTCACTTTTTAGGTCACGTTTTTGACATCAACACTACAATAGCCGTTTTTCTTTACTCTCTTTAGTAGTTTTTGACATTTTGAACTTTTTAAACATAGATTTCTTTATTTTAATTATCAATATGGGTTTAATTATCATTTCTTCTTCTATTTCTTCCATTTTAAGCATGAGTAGCTAGATTTTCACTAGGGTTGTGACCCAACCCTAGAGTGTAAACTTAACGGGTATTTGATTTATTGCCTGTTTATGGTTGGGTGTTTATTATTTAGCCTTGTTCGTGTTTTTAGTTATAGAATTAATGGTTGCAAACATTAGTTCATCTATTTGACTTGGTCTCTACTTGAGAAAGAGAGACTTAGTCTAGAAAAGTTTGGCTTACAAGAAATTGGGTGAATCAAGAGATTGATAGTCCCAATTAAAAGGTTGAATCTAGAGATAATAAAACCCGACTTGAGCTTTGTATCAACCGTTTTGTTCAACACCCATTTGGACTTGGGAAAGCCAAATTGGGCAAAGTCACTCCATGACCGAGAGGTATTGAGTGGGTACTCAAGTGTTGATAGCTATAATACACCTCGACCAATAAAATAAGATTTAAAGTTTACAACCCGTTAGGCAAACACCTAGGTGAAGGTCATAGCCCTAGGCCTTTTACAATATTTGAAAAACAACAACAAAAATAATTTCTTAATTTCATTACTTAATCTTGCAATTTTTAATTGGAATAGACATAGAACAAGCATCAATTTATGAAAGTGTGATTTAAGATAGTTCATACTCATACACTGCAATTTATACTCCTAGATCCCACGTATAGTTCCCTGTGGAATTCGACCCTGACGCCTCTTTGGGTATTACTATTGCAATCAACCATTTCATAACCTTGAATTGAGGTGTGAACTTGGATGAGATCAATTCTTGGCGCCGTTGATGGGGAGCTAAAAACGGATTTAGCTATATATTTGGTTTTGTGTGTGAATTGTCTTCTTTTCCTTCCTTCTAACTGATTTGTGTGAATCAATTGTAGATACCATAATGGCAAACAACATTGATCAACTCTGGAACATGCCTTTGGGGGATGTGGACGTTGAAGATGACCAAGTTGAAGAGGTTTCTCTTGAACCTCAAGCAAATAGAGGAGGCCGGGCACTTCAAGACAACGTCCCAGTTCCACTTCCACCTCCACCAAGAGCGGCTCCACACCGGTTGTTGCCGAATAAAGGGCATGCAAGTGCCATTGTCCTGCCCCGCATTAGGGCAGACAACTTTCAAATCACGAATGTAATGCTCACATTGTTAGAGCAACGAGGATTCTTCACCAGGGCTCCGTGTCAAAATGCATACAAATACTTGAAGGGATTTGAGGACACTTGTTAGGGGAGTAAACAGACAAACGTCTCCGAGGATGCTTTAAGGTTGAGGCTATTTCCTTTCTCTCTATGGGGGGAAGCCTTGGATTAGCTAGAAAGATTGCCAAATCACTCCATCCATACATGGGATGAATTGGCAGAGAAATTTATTTCCAAGTTCTTTTATCCCAGGCATATGGCTACTCTTAGAGATTAGATTCTAGCATTCAAACAAGAGCCCAATGAGCCGTTGCATGAAATATGGGAGAGGTACCTAACTATGGTCAAAGAGTGCCCAAATAATGATATGACAGAGGCTATGATTCAACAAACGTTCTATTGTGGGATCAATACTATCAATCAGTACGTGGTTAATCAACTTCACCCTCTAATTGATAATCAACTTGTCGATGAAATGGCAGATACTTCTTCAGCGTGGCAAAGTAGATAAAATGTACCTCAAGATGATCCGAATGTGATTCACCTACATAAAGAATTGCATGACCATGGGCAGGTCATTGCCAAGTTGACCACCACAATGAATCAATTAGCCAAAGCTCAACTTCAACAAGTGAAAAATCCTAAGCAAGTCAATGCCGTGGAGGGAGTTAGTATGATGGTGAACAAAAGAAGGCCCAAAGGTCCACAAGTGCAAAACCGAGTGGAGAATTATGTGCAAGAAGATAGCGGGTTTGATCAAGATGAATCTTACAATGAATAAGATGAGGAAGTGCAATATGTGAATAACTTTCAAGGGCAAAGAAACAACTCTCAAGGCTCGAATCAACAACAATGACGACCTCAAGGTAATCAAGGGAATTGGAATTATAACAACCATGGTAATTGGAATGGTGGAAACACTTAAGGGAATTGGAATAGTAACAATAATCAAGAAAATTGGAGTGATGGTAATAACCAAGGCAATTGGAGTGGCAATAGTCAAGGATATTGGAGAGGCAATAATGAAGGGGGGTGGAACAATAATCAAGGCAACCGGGGGTCGGGTTTTCAAAGGCCCCCGATGTATCAACAACCGAGCAACCCGCCTTCTTATCTCTCCCATGGTCCAAATTCTTCCAACAATGAGATGGGATGAATTGAAAACATGTTTAAGCAAATGATGGAGAAAAATTCCGACTTCGATGCCCAACTTGCCTCTCACAATACATCTATCAGAAACTTGGAAGTCCAAATGGGGCAAATCTCTCAAGCCCTAAACACTCATACTAAGGGGGCACTACCAAGTGAAATGGTGGTGAATCCAAAGGGTGGAAACAACACGGGTCATGCCATGGCCATTACTACAAAGAGTGGAAAAGGTGGGGATAGACCTACCTCGAATCAACGGAAGCTTGTGGATGATGAGCAAGTGGTTCAAGAATATGAGATCCCAGACAATGTGGTGAAAGTAAATGAGTAAGGGCGGATTGATATTGATGAAAATGTGGAGGAAGATCAAGAGGAAGTGAACCCGTCTAGGGATCACATTGTTGACATACCGGAACTAGTAGTGCAAAAGGCTAAGGCACCAATACCTAGGCCTCCTCCTCCATATCCTTAAAGGCCCGCCAAGCAAAATAGATAGAATCAATTCAAAAAGTTCATTGAAATGATGAAGAGCCTATGCATCAATGTGCCATTAGTTGAAGCCTTAGAGAAAATGCCCGGTTATGCAAGGTTTATTAAGGATTTTATGACAAAGAAGCGATCGATGAATTTTGAAACTATAAAAATGACTGATCAAGTAAGTGTAATTGTGCATTCAATGGCTCCCAAGTTAGAGGATCCCAACGCTTTCACGATTCCTTGTACCATTGGGAGTGTCGAGTTTGCAGAAGCTCTTTGTGATCTTGGGGCAAGTATCAATTTGATGCCCTATTCGATTTTCAAGACTTTGGGAATTGGGAAATCAAGACCCACATCTATGAGATTACAAATGGCCGATCATACCATGAAGAGTCTATTGGGAGTGATTGAAGATGTATTGGTTCGTGTTGATAAATTTATTCTTCTGGCGGATTTTATCATTCTTGATTGTGAGGTTGATTATGAGGTGCTGATTATTCTTGGTAGACCTTTTCTTGCTACGGGGAAGGCTCTAGTTGATTTTGAAGCCGGAGAACTTACCTTACGGGTTAGTGATGAAAACGTGGTTTTCCATATGTGTAAGTCCATGCGGCAACCCAATAGCAAAGATGTGTGTTCTTTCGTAGACTTGGTGACCGATGTGATTGTAGATGAAACAAGTGTTGTGATGAATGTTGATGATACATTAGAGGCCATCTTGCTCAACTTTGATGACGACGAAATGGATGGCTTCATGGAATGTGTGAACTCATTGCAAGGAATGGGGTCGTACACTTATGAGCCCCACAAATTGTCCTTGGATCTTGAAAATAAGACAACTCCTCCAACAAAGCCCTTGATCGAGGAGCCTCCTATCTTAGAGTTGAAGCCATTGCCTCCACATCTCCGGTATGAATTTCTTGGCCCTTCTTCTACTTTACTAGTTATTCTTTCCTTTTGTTTGACTAACGTGAAGGTAGACTCTATATTGGCGGTGCTACAAAAGAGGAATAAAGCTATTGGATGGACATTGGCGGATATTCGGGGGATAAGCCCCGCATTTTGCATGCACAAGATTAACTTGGAGGAAGGTGACAAACCATTTATTGAAAATAAAAGGAGACTCAACGAAGCCATGCAAGAAGTTGTCAAAAAGGAGATCATCAAGTGGTTGGATGCCGGGGTTGTCTATCCCATTTATGATAGTTCGTGGACTTCTCTGGTTCAGTGTGTCCCAAAGAAGGGGGGCATGATGGTGGTCACCAATGATAAGAATGAATTGATTCCTACAAGAACGGTGATCGGGTGAAGAGTGTGTATGGACTATCGTAAGCTCAACAAAGTCACAAGGAAGGACCATTTTCCACTTCCCTTCTTAGATCAAATGCTTGATAAATTGGCCGATCATGCTTTCTATTGTTTTCTTGATGGGTATTCCGGCTACAACCAAATTCGTATTGCTCCGGTGGATCAAGAGAAAACTACCTTTACATGTCCTTATAGTACTTTTGCCTTCAAACGGATGCCATTTGGGTTGTGCAATGCACTGGCGATTTTTTGAAGGTGTATGATGGCGATCTTCACGAAGATGGTGGAAGATGACCTTGAAGTCTTCATGGATGACTTCTCGGTGGTCGGGAATTCTTTTAAGGATTGTCTCGCAAACTTGGATAAAGTGTTGTCAAGATGTGAAGAAACAAACCTGGTGCTCAATTGGGAGAAATGCCATTTCATGGCCGAGGAAGGCATTGTCCTTGGTCACAAGATCTCAAAGAATGGCATTGAAGTCGACAAGGCAAAGATTGAGGTGATTTCTAAACTTCCACCTCCAACTTCAGTGAAAGGCGTGCAGAGTTTCTTAGGTCATGCGGGATTTTATCGGTGTTTCATCAAGGATTTATCTAGAGTGGTGAACCCGTTATGCAAGCTTTTGGAGAAATATGCTAAGTTCCACTTCAACGATGATTGCATGAAAGTCTTTGAATTGCTAATTTTCAAGTTGAGTACTACTCCCATTATTACCGCTCCAAATTGGAGTGTTCCTTTTGAGCTCATATGCAACGCAAGTGATATAGCGGTAGGGGCTGTTTTGGGGCAACATATTAACAAGATTTTTCATCCGGTCTACTATGCTAGTAAGACCATGAATAGTGCCCAAGTCAACTACACCGTCACAGAGAAAGAGATCCTTTCCATTGTCTTTGCTATGGAGAAGTTCTGCCCGTACTTAATGGGTGCAAAAGTCATTGTCCACATGGATCATGCGGCACTTCGCTATCTTATGAGCAAGAAAGATTCCAAATCCTGGTTGATGAGATGGGTGCTTTTATTGCAAGAGTTTGATATTGACATCCACGATCGCAAAGGAAGTGAAAACCAAGTGGCAGGCCACTTGTCTTGTTTGGAGGAGGACGGGAGGCCGCATGATGGCCTTGAAATCAATGACTCCTTCCCCGATGAGAGTCTTGGCTATTTTCAATGAAATAGGTGCCATGGTTCACGGATCTAGAAAAGTTCCTTGTAAGTGGTATCATCAAGAATGCGTTCTCTTCAAACCAAAGTAAGAAGCTCAAACGGGGTTGTCAAGACTATTATTGGGATGAACCGTACTTTTTCCAAATTTGTACAGATGGAGTGATTAGAAGATGTGTACCGGAGGAGGAACAAGTTGAAATTCTTGGGGCCTATCATTCTTCTCCATATGGTGGTCACCGTGGTGGAGGAAGAACGACGCCCAAAGTGCTAAATTGCGGTTTCTATTAGCCCACCCTTTACAAGAATGCAAGTGATCTAGTCAAGCATTGTGATGAATGTCAAAGGGCCGGTGGAATCTCGAAGAAAAATGAAATGCCCCTCACCACCATTTTGGAGATTGATATTTTCGATGCGTGGGTATTGACTTCATAGGTCCTTTTGTGAGTTCTTGTGGAAACACCTACATCCATGTCGCGGTTGATTATGTGTCCAAATGGGTTGATGTCGTTGCTCTATCCAACAATGAAGCAAGAAGTGTGGTGGCATTTTTGAAAAAAAATATCTTCACAAGATTTGGTACTCCACGGGCTATCATAAGTGATGAGGGATCACATTTTTGCAATAAAGCTTTCGACATCTTACTCACCAAGTATGGTGTCACTCATAAAGTCAAAACTTCTTATCATCCACAAGCAAGCAGTCAAGTGGAAGTCTCTAACCGGTAGATAAAGAGTATTTTGTCCAAAATAGTAAATGTTAATCAGACAGATTGGTCCAAGAAACTTGATGATGTTGTATGAGCTTATAGAACGACTTACATTAAACCTATTAGAATGTCTCAATACCGATTGGTGTTCGGAAAAGCTTGTCATCTTCCGGTGGAATTTGAGCACAAAGCCATGTGGGATTTAAAGAAGTTGAATCTTGAGTGGGATGTCGCCGCCCACTTAAGGGTGGCTCATTTAAATGAGTTGGATGAGTTCCGGTATCATGCATATACAAGTTCATCCTTATACAAAGAGAAGATGAAATATCTTCATGACAAGTGCATTTGGAACAAAGAGTTTAAAGAGGGTGATATTGTGTTATTGTTCAATTCACGGTTACGGATGTTTCCCAGAAAGTTAAAGTCTAAATGGAGTGGCCCATTTGGGATTGTAGGTGTGACATCCTTTGGTACTTTGAACTTGAAGAATAAAAATGATGAGGTATTTAGAGTCAATGGTCACCGGGTGAAGCATTATCTGGGAAAAGTTGGTGATGGCCACGTCGTGGCGGTAATTCATTTCAAATGATGGTAATCTGCATCGTGTCGCGACGTTAAATCAGGCACTTCTTGGGAGGCAACCCATGTTTCTTTTTCTTTAGATAGGTCTTATTTTGTGCTAACTGGTTTTGAAGTGTGTTGCAGGAACTGTTCTCAGAAAAGTTGGCTAAGTATGGAAAAAGTGCGGACCGCATATATATTGTGCGGACCGCACAATTTTGAATGTTGTAGCAGAAGTCAGCTGTGGCTACACAATTCTTGTGCAGTCCGCACAATTTTTGATGTGAAAATGCAAACTCCCTAAAGTTTGTTTGTCAGAGAAATGGACAAAGTGCGGCCGCACAAGGAAATCTGCAGACCACATCAACATCTGCGGTCGCATAGTTAATTATGCAGACCACAGATCAATGAAGGGAACTTGAACAACAGGTAATAGAGTGCGGACCGCAAAAGGAATTCTGCGGCCGTACTCATCTCTTGAACCCTTAGCCAAAACTGGTTAGTATAAATAGTAGCCCTAATGCTACTGTTTAAGCTTTCCAATCTCTGAGAAATTAAAACAAAGGGTAAAATCTTGCACACAACCGATTCAATCATCTGCCACTTAATTGAGCTTCTGTGATCACTCCTTAACACCACTTCATCATTGGTATGTTCAAATAATTTCTAGGATTCTTCAATTTTCTTAATTTAGTTTGCAATTTGTTAGTTATTTTAAACCATTTGTCAATTTCATATCTATGTGGGAGTGTGAATTGTGTTGGGTAAACTCCTAGTTGCTACTTGAGGAATGTGTATTTGGATTTTCATGTTTAAGTGCTACTACAATGTCTAATTTGTGCATAAAATTGAAACCCTAAAAACTTTGCCCGATTAAGTTTTGAAATATGCGATGCACAAGGAATTATGCGGTCCGCAGAAGTATAGATTAGGGATTTTGTGAAGCAAGATTGTGCCGACCGCACTTGAAATTCTGCGGTCCGCAAAAATTCAATCTCGGCCGCAGAAAAGTGCATGCGGCCACAGATCAGGGCATTCTCTGTCTTCAGAGAGTTGCCATTTTCAGGTGCCCATTATGCGTCCGTACTCAGAAAAGTGCGGACCGCACTTCAACTTTGCGGCCAAACTTTAAAATTGTGTGGTTCGCACAACCAGACCTACGGCCGCACTTGTAATTGTGTGGACCACACTTCCATACCCTACAACCTGTTTTGTTCTGTGAACTTCAGATTATTTGCACTTGAATTAGAACTGAATCCTACTGTTGTTTGTTACATAAAATGGTTAGATCCCGTGGTCGTGGTGATACATCAAAGGGGAGGGGTGAACCTTCCAGAGACAGCGGCAAAAGCATTCTACCCCTCGCCCTCCAAAGAGTAATCAGTAAGAAAGTCATAGCAGGCCGAAGTAGACAGACGGAACCCTCCGAATCAAGTTCATATGCTCCGTCTAGGGAAACATCGAAGGGCGACTCAGTGTACGAGGAGCATGCTGTGCAATCACAGCCACAGCTGCATCAGGATAGATACTAACTTAGAAATGAGCCTACCTCTTCTGAGGGTTCAGAAGGTAACAGTCAGGCTTTGAAATCTTCTTACACACATGCCCCCAATGCACCTGCTACCACAGTAGATGTTGATGATCTCCTGTACGATGGCCGAGGGGGTGATACCATAGTAGCCGGCCTTGAGAGGTCGAACAATAAAGATATTTGGGAAGATAGGTTCGTCAGTCTTGCAACCTTCTCTAGTTTCAGAAAGTGGTGGCCATCGAGATCGCTCACTCTTGAGCGTCAGTTCTTGTTGAAATACCTTGATAAATACAACCTGGCAGTGTCGAGGCAGTTCCGGGAGCAGAAGGGGTGGACATGGTTCACTAAAAGTGTGATAGATGCTAAAGAGTACTTGGTCCGGGAATTTTACACCAATGTGGCGTACATAAACTAGGGGACCAAAGTGACAAAAGTGAGGAACCTGAAAGTGAGGTTTGATCAGAACACCTTGAATACCTACTTGGGATTTGAGGATGTTGAGCCAGTGCAATATTTGGAAAAGCTGGCTATGGGTGATGCAGCTCGCCCATGTCTAGCTCAGATTCTGGAAGCTCCGGGACCACCACCACCATAGATCACATCAGGGGTTCCTATTCAAGGAACACCCTGAACTTCGAAGAAAAGGGATGGTAGACGTTCGTATGCAGCAGACTAGACCCATGCTAGAATGAGTCAAATCTTCCAATTCCTCAAGCAATGCTAGTTTGCTATATCATGGCCGGGTACCCAATCAATGTGGGTGCCATGATGTTGGCCAACATGTCTTTGGTCTCCAAGAAATATGACACCTCCTACCCATATCCCTACACTATCACCGAGTACCTTACGGATGCGGGGGTGGAGCCGAGGGATTTTGATACCAAGGTGCGGGCGAAGAAGCCCTTCTCATGGTATTCTTTGATGGGTGGTGGAAACCCAAATAAAAAGGGTCAGCCGACTGCTACTGTAGGCCAGTCTAATGAGCCTTCGATGGTAGCTGCAGAGTCAGCAGACATGCCTTTTACTTTAGCAGTGCTTTCTACCAGTGCAGCTGCCATGCGTCCACCTCCTTCTTTAGAGACTTCAGCATCAGTTCCCTCCACCTCAACTTTAAGGCCGGTGCCTATGCCCACTCATCCACTATCTGCGCTGCGAGTCTCCCAGACACTGGCGAGCCTCAACAACTGGTTGCAGACAACTACTGCAAAGCCGTCTGACTTATCCAATGCTGTTGTAGCACAATCATCCACCCCGACACCCCATATTTCTCCAACAGTAGATGATACATTGAAGAAGATTTTGGAGAATTAGCAGACCATTATGAACACTTTAGTAGCACATGGAGCAGTGATTGAGGAGCTTGGGAAGCATGTAAAGAAGATGAAGAAATCTCAGGCATACAAGAAATCATTAGACAGCCTGGGGAGAGAGGTCACCAAGATAGCATCCATTGGGGACCTTCCACTTGATATGCTGATGGAGACAGATCCAGCAACACCTAGGGGTGTACAAATCGAAACGGAAAATCGTACCAAACTGAAAAATCAAACCAAATCGATTAAAAACACCGACTAGGTTTGGTTTGATATTGAGTAAAAAAATCTGAACCAAACCGACATATAAATATATAATTTTATTTTAAAAATGTCGAGAAATTGTAACGACCCGGCCAGTCGTTTAGAGAGTTATAGCCCCGTTTTCCCCATTTCTACTTCTTTTTGTGTTATTCAGCAATATTATGTTATATTGGGTTAGTTGGTTCGGGACCAGAGTGGTTTCAGAGAGAATTGAGACACTTAGTCTCTTAAGTAGAAACTTATGTTGGAAAAGTCAACCAGACGTTGACCTATATACAAACGATCTCAGATGTGAATTCTGATGGTTCCGTTAGCTCCGTTAGGTGATTTTGGACTTAGAAGTGCGTCCGGAATGAAATTTGGAGGTTCATGGTAGCATTAGGCTTGAATTGACAAAGTTGGAAATTTGGCGATTTGGGTCGGCAGTGGAAAATTTGATATCGGGGCCGAAATGGAATTTCGGTGGAATAGGTTCATAGTGTCATTTGTGACGTGTGTGCAAAATTTGAGGTCATTCGGACGTGGTTTGGTTGGTTTCGGCATCGGTTGCCGAATTTGGAAATTTGGAAGTTCTTAGGCTTGAATTCGAGGGTAATTTGGTGTTTGGATGTTGTTTTGAGTGATTCAAAGGTTCGACTAAGTTTGTATGTTGATATATGACTTATTGGTATTTTTTGTTAAGGTCCCGGGGGCTTCGGGGTGATTCCGGATGGTTAACGGGTTTGTCGAGGTTGGAAAAGGCAGCTGAAGCTGCTGGTTCTGCTATTTCCTCACCTGCGGAAGGAAGAGTCGCAGGTGCGAGGCTGCTGGTGCGCATGGGAAGTCCGCAGGAGCGGGCAATGTTGGGCTAGGCAGGATGCACAGGTGCGAGTTGGAGGTCGTATATGCGAGCCCGCAGGTGCGAAACCTGGGGCGTAGATGTGGAAAGGGGGATGCTGGGCAGGCTTCGCAGAAGCGGAGGAAACGCACAGGAGCACTTTCGCAGGCGCGGGGTTTTGGGCCGCAGATGTAAAAGCTGGGCTCCTAAGTGAGTTTCACACCTGCGATGGATTTTTACGCAGGTGTGGTGGCGCAAAAGCGTGAAATTTTCCGTAGGTGCAAAAAACCTGGGCAGAAACCATAAATAGAACCCTTCGCGAATTTGGTTCATTTCCACCATTTTCAAGTTTGTGTTTGGAGCTTTAGAAGTGATGTTGGAAGGGTGATTCAAGAGCTATCAGTGAGGTAAGATGCTTGAGTCCTAATACTCGTATATATGGTGATTCTTTCGTTGTTTAATCGTGTAATTAGTGAAAATGAGGGGTTAGGGCTTGTGATTTTTGGAGAAGTAATTTAAGGATTTGAAGGACCAAACGATGTAGGATTTTGATGAATTTAGTATGGTTAGACTCATGAGTGAATGGGATTTCTAGTTTTATAAATTTTGTTGGATTTTGAGACGTGGGCCCAGGGTCCGGGTTTGAGCCAACTTCGGGTTTTGGTCTAATTTTGTAGTTTTTCTTGTGGAATTCATTCCATTAGCGCGTATTGATGGTATTGTGCTGATTTTTAATAGATTCAGAGCATTTAGGGGCTGAGTCCAGGGGCAAGAGCATTGCGGGTAGAGATTTGACCAGTTTGAGGTAAGTAACGATTGTAAATCTAATCCTCAGGGTATGAAACCCAGATTTTTGTATCATTCTACTATTTTGAGGTGACGCGCATGCTAGGTGACGGGCGTATGGGCGTGCACTGTTGGGGATTATGACTTGGTCCGTCCCGTAGCAACTGTAAGGTTGCATATTTTGTGGAAATTATATGATACTTATATGTTTTAGAAAGAATTTCTGTAAATTGGGCTGAATGCTATGTTTGGGCCTTGTGCCAGTACTGTTTGGACCCTTAAGGGCCTTTTCTTACTATCCTCACACTGTTTTCGATTGAAAATTTATAACTCAGTTTTACGACTCCATTTTGATGCATATAAATGTTGTTTTGGGCCGAATGCCCTATTTTTACTGAAATGCCCAAGTGGCTTGAGAGGTTTATAAATGAGTGAGGCCGAGGGCCTGATTTGTGAGGATAATTATGGGATTGGGCTGCACGCTGCAACATGTTTGATATAGGCCGAGAGCCTGAGTGATTTATGCCATGATTTGGCTTGATATAGCGCTTGGACTGAAAGAGCCCCTTCAAAGTCTGTATACACCCCCAGTGAGCGCAGGTACCTACTGAGTGCGAGTGATGAGTGCCGAGTGCTGAGTGACTGGGAGGCAAGAGTGATTGTGAGGTATGCCCGAGTGGCAAGAGTGATTGTGAGGTAAGCCCGAGTGGCAAGAGTGATTGTGAGGTTTGCCCGAGGGGCTGTTTATGATTTCTTCCTTTTTGCTCACCTTTGCATTTTTTCTTTGTTTGAAAAACTGTTGAAAAATATCTTTAAATGATTTTTACTGGAACCGGGTTTAAATGAGATGATTTGATTCAAACACTGATTTTTAAAGCATGTTGTACTTTACTGAATTTTTGTGATATAAACTTGATATGCTTTATTGCTCGTCACTACTGCTCAATATTTATGTATTGTTGTTACTTACTGATTTGGCGTACTCACGTTATTCCGTGCACCTTGTGTGCAGATCCAGGTGTAGCTGGACACGGTAGTGGTTGTTGATTATTATGGTTGTAGATTTTCTCGGGGATAGCAAGGTAGTTGCTTGGTGACCGCAGCCCCTGCTCTTCTCCCTCTTATCTTCCTTTAGTTGTAGTTAGCTATTTTCCAGACTATGTTAGTCTCGATATTGTTAGACAAATGGTAGTAGATGCTCATTACTAGTGACACCCCGATGTCGGGCTTTTCCTTCCGCACTTTTATTTTGATTTGAACTCCTTTACGAAGGTTTTTATGTTAAATAACATTGAAATTTCCTTTGAAATAAAAATATCGGTTTGTTTGAAAATGAGTCGGCTTGCCTAGTTCCACGATAGGCGCTATCACGACAGGGGTTAGTTTGGGCCGTGACAGAAATATTTGAGATTCTCTTACGTGATATAGTATTAAATAGAATATGAAGTGCTCCATATTTATTAACCTTAAATAATTGACTGTATGATCATTTTCTTATCAAGTGTTACTGAAATGCGTCAATCTCTTTGTTCTTCCATATTAATATGTTAAGATCTATTAAATTCTTATATCTTTTTCGAATTTTAAGTGGTTATTATTATTTAGGTATCATCTTGATTTTTATGTTTAGTTACTAAATTCGGTTAACCTTGAAAGTGTACATCAACGAAAATTATTTTCATACGACTAAAAATTTAACTATCATGTGTTACTAAGAATATTTTAATAAAATATGTATGTCAAGTTTTTAAATTTTTACTAAACATATATTTACTTATAAAAAATTTAACAAAGTAAGATTGAAATAATATTTAAGTAATAAAAAACCCGAAAAACCCGATAAAACCGAAACAATCCAAACCGATATAGTTGGTTTGGTTTTGATAAAAACCAAACCAACCCGGTTCATGTACACCCCTAGCAGCACCAGTAGATCTAGCAGCACCATCAGTAACAATGGCACCAGCTGGCCAGTCTGAGGAGCCAGAGCTGGCTGCCGACACAACTGAGGCGGTGAGCCAGATTTTCACCCACCCAGTTACTCCCAGAGCCGAGGATGATGAGATCCAGTTAGAGAAGACTGAGGGCGGTGACGCTGCTATGGACACAACCATGTAGGGATTCCTCTTCACTCTTACCCTTCTTTATTCTTATTTTGTTAAGCATTGGAGACAATACTTACTTTTATTCGGGGGGGTGCAGTTTATTTGATATTTTTATGATTTGACATTTGGTTTGTAATAACTGATAACATTTTTCTTTTTCTTTTTATCATGTATAGATTCTCCTCATTCTCTCTCTATTGATGTATATATTTTCTCTTTTCCTCCCTCATTATGTATATTCATTATGCTTGCAGTAGCTTGCTTTGTAGCTTCTTTATTTTATTTTCTTATTAGTCAATGTTTAACTAAGTATCTTCTTGTTTAATCTAATAGCTTCTTTTTAATCTAGTAGCTTCTTTTTATGTTTGAGTGGAAATAAGCCTTTGGTTTTCTTAATGTCACGGTTCTTTCCAAAGATAGTTTTTGTGTGAACCGGGTGAACTCTTCCCAGCGATGGATGGCGTGACAACCGTCATAAGGGATTGAGTCCACTTTTGGTGTTTAGGTGAGAATAGTAGTAATAAGGAATAAAAAGACCTAATTGAGTCAGGTTCGAAGAGTCAAACATGCTTCACTTGGTACCAACCCACTTAACTACGTGCTTATGATTAAAAACAAGTTTTTGAAAAGAAACAACTCTAGTTAGTGACCTTCTGACTCTTGTATTGACTTAAGCAACCATCGAGTGGTTTAGTCGAACCATAGTGATTTTTAATCTTGAATATGGTCGTTGTGGGCCCTCGACTCTATCCTCTTTAACAATCCAGCTGTGTGAGAGGTGAGATATTTTTGTTGCAAGTCCAAGTACTCGTGCGAATGGTCTAGAACTTGCCCCGAATGTATTTCGAGGCGAAATATTAAGTTTTGCTTAGCTTGAGAAGTGATTGTAGGCTCTCCTTGACCCGCTTGAAATTTTCCATGGCCCACCAATGTTGTTATCCTTAGTCAACCCATTTGATCCTAAAACCTTTCTCATTTGATCATCATGTTACAAGCCTTTACCCGTTATGTCGTGACCCTATCTTGGCACTCGAGCTTTCCTTAACACTCTTGTGAAATAATTGGCTAAAACAAGTAAGTTTGGGGGAGAGGCGAGGAGTTTGAAAAAGATACCAAGGCACAAAAAAAGGAAATGAAGAGAAGGAAAGGCAAGAAAAAGAAAGAAGAACAAAAAGAAAAATGCAAGAAGAAAGTGAATAAGTTGAAGAGTTGAAGGGATTTCAAAGAATAGTAATGATGCAAAGCATGGAGAAAACAAAGAAGGAGAAAATGAATATCATGACCAAGAAAGAGTGATGTTACGTCTCTCTAGTTCCCATAAGGAAAATAAAATGCCTCAAAGAGTTGGCAAAACATGAGCCGATAAGAGGAAGTGGACTGCTTAAGGAAAGATGAACCTGTTCTATTACAACATATCCAACCTTAGTCCAAAAGCCTTCATTGCATTCCGAAAAAGTCCTATGTGATTTCAAGCCGAGTGAACTTACATTAGTGGTGATGTACATGAGGGGCAAGCATATGGTACTTAGAGCCGTACTTGTGACATTCTTTCGAGAGAGATGATCGAACTTTTCACTATTCTTTGAATTGGGTGCTACATTCTTTAGTGAGATATGATAACGGAGAGCAGAGGAGGAGGAGTTTGGGATCCACAATGACCTACATGAAAGAGAGAGCTTCCTTGATGAATAAAGTCAACTCTTGATGCTCAAGTGTCACATTAGAACTATTTGCACTTAAAAGCTCAACTCATCACCTTGTTGATAGTTCATAAGTGTTATGGGTAATTATTGATCCCAATTGATGTGTGATTGATACATCTTTGATTAGCTGGAATAGATCTTAACTTGTGGAGGTGGGAATCACTTTATTTTCTTGAGGACAAGCAAAAGCTTAAGTTTGGGAGAGTTGATAAGTAGGGATTTTGACTACTTATTAGCGCCTTCTAGCTTTTATTTTAGTCCAAAAACGTTTAATTGTGTTCCCGAAAACTGATGACATATGCTTAATTGCAAGAATATTGGAAAATGAGCCTAAAAGATGAAATCCAACTAAAGAAGGAGTGATCTGAACTCAAGGACAAAACAGATACAGAAGCTTAAAGTGCGGACCACAGAACATCATCTGCGGCCGCAGATTGTGTAGAAGAACTTATCAGAGATCTGTGAGAAGTGCGGTCCGCACATGCAATGTGCGGCCGCAGAAGCTAGGTAAGAGCAAAATTTTAGAGAACCTGCATAGCAAATTCAACAAAAGTGGGAACAACACAATTATTGTGCGGCCACAAAAGATCAGCTACGCGGCCGCAATCGCATTTGTGCGGTCTGCAAAAGAGCCATGTGCGGCCGTGCTTAGAAATGTGCGGACCACAGAAAGAGAGAGATGTGGCTGCAGTTCAGAATTGTGCGGCCGCAAGATTCCAATTCTGTCAGGTTGAAGCAAAGTGCGGACCGCACATGGAATTGGGCGGCCGCAGAACATCCGATAGGGCATTTTTATCCTAAAATTCCAGCTCTGTATAAATAGAAGAGTTTCACTTTTTTAGGTGAAGTTTTTGACATCAGCAGCTACAATAGTCGTTTTTCTTTACTCCCTTTAGTAGTTTTTGCCATTTTGAGCTTTTTAAACATAAATTTCTTTATTTTAATTATCAATATGGGTTTAATTATCAGTTTTTTTTCTATTTCTTCCGTTTTAAGCATGAGTAGCTAGATTTTCACTAGGGTTGTGACCCAACCCTATAGTGTAAACTTAATGGGTGTTTGATTTATTGCTTGTTTATGGTTGGGTGTTTATTATTTAGCATTGTTCGTGATTTTAGTTGTAGAATTAATGGTTACAAATATTAGTTCATGCCCATTTGACTTGGTCTCTAGTTGAGAAAAAGAGACTTAGTCTAGGAAAGTTTGGCTAACAAAAAATTAGGGTGAATCAAGAGATTGATAGTCCCAATTAAAGGGCTGAATCTAGAGATAGTAAAACCCGACTTGAACTTTGTATCAACCGTTTTGTTCAACACCCATTTGGACTTGAAAAAGCCAAATTGGTCAAAGTCAGTCTCTAGCCGAGAGGTATTGAGTGGGTACTCAAGTGTTGATAGCTATAATACACCACGACTAATAAAACAAGCTTTAAAGTTTACAACTCGTTTAGGAAAACGCCTAGATGAAGGTCATAGTACTAGGCCTTTTACAGTATTTGAAAAACAACAAAAAAACAACTTCTTAGTTTCATTACTTAATCTTGCAATCTTAAATTGGAATAGACATAGAACAAGCATCAATTTATGGAAGTGTAATTTGAGATAGTTCATACTCATACAGTACAATTTATACTCCTAAATCCCACGTATAGCTCCCTGTGGAATTCGATCCCGACTCCTTGTTGGGTATTACTATTGCAATCGACCGTTTCATAGCCTTGAATTGAGGTGTGAACATGGACGAGATCATCTTTACATACCAGTGCAATTCAAATGTACTGGTTGTTGAGACCCACTTTTGCCCTCATGTTCTATAAAATATTATATATACTTTATTGTTTTCGCATTATTACCCAATTTACAAGAGTCATATAAGTATTTTCTATATTTTTCCATCGCTTTTAAAATTTTAAAATTCATTTCTTGCATTTAAATTGTTCAAATATTTATTTAATTATCCTTTCAAATTATTTTGTGATAACTTAATCATCCAATTTTATTATTTACACCCACATATATGTTTTATAATATTTTTACTTCATTTCATATAATTACATTTGTATTTGTTTTAGCTATTTACGCAATTTTGCAATAATAGCCTATATTCTATACATAATTACCTTTTACTACTTTGTTTATGCTAAAATAGAATTTTTATATTTTTATTATGTTAAGATACTATTTTTACTCATTTAACTACATAAGTAATATTTGTATTATTTATAAATTACTTTTTATAAATTATTTTAAATAAATTTAGTATATTTAATTTTATAGCTCAATGAAGGGCTAATCTTTGGACCAAAACATGCCCAAGAAATCTGGCCCATTCCATTTAACTTCTCAGCAGCCCAACCAAATGACCTGTTACATTTGGCCTACCCCATTTCCTATTCAATCTTGGTCGTTGATCTTAAATGATTAATGACCAGTACTAAACCAGCCCCTCTTCTTATATCCTTCACCCCTAAACGCTAGAGACATTTCCCCCGAATAGCCACCCCCAAATCCTCCTCTTTTCTCTTCAGAAACCCTAGCCGCCTCCCCCAATCTTCTCCATATTCGATCAAATCATGGATTCCTTCTGTGATTTACTTACCTTTTACGCGTTACCTCATTGTTACTTACAAGACTATGGTGTTACTTAGTACTTGCCCTATTTTTGGCAAATACCAGTCTTCGAATCATGGTAAATCGGCTCACCCTTAGATATTTGGACGATATTTTATCTGTATACACTCACTAACAGGCCATATGGGTCCGATTCAGTGAGATGTTTGACTATTTGTGTTCTCTTTTTGAACTAGGGTTTACCCGATTTTCTCCTAAATTGATTCTGAGTGATTTTGCATGCTTCTCTTTCCTTATTTATGTTCGATTGACTATATTTCTTTATTTGTGTGTTGAACTTTACTATTATATAAGCCCCCTTTCCCCGTTCCCCTTTAAGGCTTAACAATCACTGAAACTTCTGCTACAACTACTGTTACCACTACTATTATTCTCTCTACTCTCATTCTTCTATGCTTTCTATACTCTTGGTGGTGGCCGGCTGAAAGCCAAGGCCACTGGTATATTTTCTGATTACCTCTCTAGTGCGAGCACTGCTCGGGGATCGTTCGAAGCTCATGTAAACTCTGACGCACTAAGGGTTTGGAATTCCTGCTATTGTTCTTATTTTGTTACTGGCATTTGGTGGTTTTTCTCTATTTGTTGTTAAATTTGCAAACTAGTAAGTGCTCAAACTATCGCAATTACGTTTTCTTCCCTATTTGAGTTCATGCTCTGTACACTTATGTCACTGAAACTTTTGTGAATCAATATGATACTATGCCACCCTTGTTTGCAACATTATTTGCTATGAAGTTGTTTGTGACTTTGAAATCTTTTTTTAGCATTTGAACTCGCCTAAAATTCCAACTTTGATGTATGTTTATAATATATGTTCAATATGAATGACTTTTGACTCTTTTAAGTTTGTTTAGTCTAGCTGGTTTTGTCGGAATGCTTATATCTGCTTCTTGCCATGAGCTTACTTCTCTGCTTGTTCTAAACCCTTGTGATAAACCAATTCATGCCTAGAATATGTTCTAATTCTTGTTGAATTATTCATGTATGATTTTCTTTGAGTTAAATCTTGATCATATTGTTAGCCAAATATGTTTTACTGCTACTTAACGGCTGCTTCCTATTTTGTTCAATCATGTGCTCCTTAATGTTGCCTAAAACCTCTAGAATGGGACTTAATATCTAACCTCTTCTGCTATATGTGATTAAGACTTAGTGTCTGTATGTCATGTTAATCTGGAGTCGATATGTTTTCACTTGTCATGAGTTCTGGTATTGTTTTTGAACCTTTGTACTATGATTAGTACTCAATATGATAAGTCTCATGTTCAACAAAGTGACATGTTTGCCAACTGTTGTAAACTATGCCCACTAGCCTATTGTTCTGAAGTTCTTTGAATTGGTTCTATTTTGAAACACTATTTGCAGTGGTTTGATAGTTTATGATATCTTGTCTTATCGCTGTTAATCTTATTTTTTGGAATTACTTGCATGTATGTGTCTTTGATGCCTTTCAACTTGGCATGGCCTTGTATATTGGTTGAACTTGTAGCCTTTCAGTTATAAAGACTAAGTGTTTAAGTTAATCCATGAGTAGTTTTGTTACCTGTATGGCTAATATGGTATCTATTAGCTCAATTACTAGAATCGCTTAGGCCTGGTATGCTGGGCATGCCTTTGGTATTGGGGGTTCAATGTATACTGCCTGCACATGGAGTTTGGCCCTGCTGTCTGCATGAAATTCTAAGCTTATTTGAAAGCCCAACTGTATTACTGAGTTATTCTACATTTGTATTTGGGCATGTAGTTATATAAATAATATGTAATAGCTTGTAAACTGAATGATGGGGACAATAATAAAAAGGGGGCTGGGGTATTCTAATTTTTGCATGAAAGGGTAGAAAACTTGTCTATAGGATTTAATTGCTTTGTTTGCTATCTTTTTGACATGTTTCGATTTTACACACTAGTAGAAATCATGCCTATAGGAATCACACACACTTAACTTAACTTGTCTAATACTTGTACACCATTCAATGCATGTTAGTTTAAGTATTTGTTATACCTGTTTCCATGCATACTACTGTGTGCTCTTAGACAACATGTCTATGGGGATCAAACGCCTTGCTTAATTATTAGACGACATGCCCATAGGATGTGATAATACATGTCTTCGCTAATGCTCATATAGATATCATGATTGTAGGATTTTAATCAATTAATCAATTGCTTTTGCGGCTTTCATTATAGTCCCCACCTAGATGACATGCCTATAGGGATAAAGTATTATAAAATCAAGTTCAATTGTCAACTGTTAGAAACCCTGCATATAAGATACTGTTACTCGTTTAAGAAGCATGTCTATAAATCAAACATGTTAATTCTGGGCTTTTGAAAGTCTTACTGTCTCATTGCGCGAACAATTTAGAGATCAAGCCTATAGGGATTTTAATGCCTTTAATCTGCAAATTCATTAGTCTAAAGCTGCAGTACCGCCTGTATGATACTGGAAATCAGAATCATATAGAAACTATGCCCATAGGACTTAACGACTCTAATGCGTCTGAAACTGTCTACTACCTAATCTGCCCGTGTGCATTTGTTGCTATGTGTGGAAGCTAACTTGAGCTATTTATTGTATTTATGTGAAGTCCTATATATTTTGAATGTGCGCCAAGTTTCTTCATTTTTGAGCATCCTAAGTAGAGTCTAGAGCCATCCAAATAGTAGATCCAAAGACTCATGGACCATAGGCATGGGACGGGTAGCACACGCATAGGATACGATCTAGAATTCAATTAGATTGCTTTTAGGTAAACAACTTTAACATAGTAATCAGGTAGCAGGAGATGATAGTATGTGCCCACTGAATAATATGAGAAACCCTTACCCTAAGGGAGTTGCGAAGTATTATTTATGTTGCACGGGGCGATCCTTTAGGCTAAAAAACATAGGACCCCCTCCTTTATATATGTTTATTGTTCGCACTTAGTCATTGAATTTAGAATAATTAAGTTGTACCTTATAACCTCTAAAACTTTTACTAATTATTTATATGGTCTAATTCTTGTACGATCCTTTTCACACTTGTTTATAGTTTAGTAGAACCTTTAAATTCCTTGTCTTCCCTCACTTATATGATCACTAGGACAATTATAATCCGGTAATCCCATATAGTGTAAACTTTGGTAGGGACCCACAGTTGTGGACTTCAAAGAGTGCCTATCACCTTCTCTTTGAGATAATTTGAGTCATTACCCGATTTTTGGTGACATAGAATAATTAAACAGAGTTATTCGCAAATAGGTGCCCTAACACACCTCAAAATCGTTTGGTGTCGAATCTTTTCTTTTAATACCCACGTATAAGAGTTATCACATGTCGAAACCCGCTTTCGAGAGAGAAAGGGGCGCGACAGCATGGCGACTCTGCTGGGAATACACTTAGGCTCTTACCATAATGAAGTTGACTTATGTGGATTAACAGATTATTTGATGACATGAACATACCTTCCCTTATTTTCATTTATTTGTTTAAATTGCTATGATATGTACATGCCCTCTCCAATTCCTTCATTTGCTTAAAACTGCTATGATATGTCTCTCCCTTTTCTACCTCCCTATTTGCTTCATTTATTTACGTTCTCGCACATTTTCATGAGTTAAACTGACTTCTCTCTTTTGTCTTTGTCTTTTCTTTTCTTTCTCCTGTTTATATTATTTGTTGGTTTACGCACTTTTATCATGTAAATATTTGGCAACGTGTTACTATTGTTGCATAAAGCATGCTCCCAGCATCATACTCCACTCATGCTTATTATCAACATAGCAGCGCTTGATAAGTGTACACGCTTTCCTAAAAAATACCCTTTTAAATCGGAAAGGCTTATTTGCGATAGACTAGTCGACCGGCGGTGCAGTCGACGGTCCCGTGCCCTTCCCTATGAAGTTATCCAGTTGAGAGTACCAGTCTAGACTCTTCTAGAAACCACACTATGATTTGAAATACACATGTATTATGCTAAAACTAGTACAGATTGAGACGTTATTGACGTAACAACCCGCTTAGATGAACCTTTCCAAAGTCCAAAGGGATTTCCATAACCCCAAAGGATACTATCATATTATGTGCATTACTTGAAGAAAATGTGCCAACATGTTGATTATTATTGTGTAAATAGTCAAATCTGAAGGGGAAAAGGGCTAAATTTTATTTGTTTGCAGAAAATAAAGCACGAAGTCCCCAGGTTCGGTATGGTCTAGAATATCCCGCCTCTACTAATTGACTGGTGGAACGACCTTGCACCCTATGACAGAAACTATGTGAGGAGAGTACTGGGTAACCTTCCATCTTTGTTGAACATTCAACCAAACATGGATACCATGTTCTGGGATGAAAAGAGAGATGTTTTCCGATTTGGCAATATAGAAATGACTCATATCCTGGAAGAAATAGGGGGCTTCGCCAAGTTACCATGGGATAGTCCGGGACTACTGGTGCCAGAAAATCGCACCCCACACTATTTTCTGAAAATGCTGGGTTTTAGGTAGAACGACGAACTGGTATGCCTGAAGAAATCATATATACTCTTTGAATTTTTCTATGAGCGTTATGGGCATAGCAAATCATATCGCCTTCATCATGAGGAGCTAGCCATTAACTCTTTGAGATGGGTGCACCGCCGGGTCTATGTCTTCACACTCTCTTTCTTGGGTTTGTTGAACTTTTCGATGCAAGGAGAAAGGATTCATACTCGCTTAGCCATGGTCGCCAGGGCCTTAATGGAGGGATCGAGGGGCAGAAGTACACTATCATCCTGATGATCATAGTTGAGATATACCGTGGTCTGGATCGGTGCAAGCATTGGTTCGGATATTTCGAGGGTTGTAATCTCTTACTACAAGTTTAGTTGCTGGAATACTTTCAGAGGGGTGATTATCGCCGGAGTTTCTTCGAAGACCAATGAATGAATACATAGCTAGTCATCATCCAAAGAAGTTGACATTCATTACAGACAGGTTTACAAAGCCTGGAAATGTTGTAGGCTGGATGCGTTTCTTCAGTAACCTGACAGACGAGCAAGTACATTGGATGTTTGAATGGTTCCCTAGTAGCGAGTTCATCATTAGGTCCAAAAAGACCACCCACTTAATACTGATCGGGCTACGAGGTATCTACCCTTACGCTCACTTAATACTGATCGGGCTGCGAGGTATCTACCCTTACGCTCCTATAAGGGTAATGAAGCAAGTTGGGAGGAAACAAGTCATACCTTGGGTTTCCAACAGGGTTCAGTCTAAAGCAGATTTCAAAGGAGATGTCATCCCATTAATGTTTGAAGCCCAACACATGTGGAACCAAAAGATCATCGTGGAGGGAGAGACTATTGAACAAGACAGGTATCACGCCAGTCATATGTACTACTCTATCTCTCATGGTTGGAAGATGACATAGCCGGGGTCAATCTGAAAGATAAGATCATAGATGAGGTGGTTGAGGCACATGTGAAGTATAAGAGGCTACACAAAAGAGTGTTCGAATATGAAGCTAAGCATCTATAACAACATAAGGTGGATATGGAGGAGATCAAAGAATGGAAAGAGATTGCAAATAACTCGACAGGGAGGTTGGAACATCTAGAGCAAGGACTGATAGAGCTAGAGGGGAAGATGAGAAAGAGTCTTTGAGATTGTCAAGGCATGGATCCTGATGAAGGAGGGAAGCTGGCAATGGCGTACTTGATACTCGACATGCGCAATATGGGAAATATGATTGATGGAGTCAAGAGAGACAAGCATGGAGAAGGTCCTTCAGGGACCAAGTAGAGTATGGGATAATCTTCTTTACTGCTTTCTAGATTAGATTTCGATGTAATAAGGCTTAATGCCATTAGTGACTATATAATTGTTATTTCGATTTAGTGAAAGATTGATTTGGTTTATTTTTGCATTAATGGAATGAGGCAAACATTGGCATGAATTTTCTCCAAGTCCATGTATTGCTTAGGCCTACCTCAGGCACAACGAGGTCCCTAAATTAAGACGCGAATTTTTGCATGACCTTACGTGATACATGCTTAAATAATGCAAACACTCTTTTACTTCGTTTTATTGACTTGGTTACCTTTTGTTTTGTTTTCTTCTTTCTTTTGATTACTCCTCTTCCCAAAGGTTGGTTCATGAATTCTAGCATCATCATCAGATCCATAAGAAGTACTACCATGACATAAAATGTTGAAACCTCGGATGCAAGAAGTACTCTAGGACAAAATACGTTGGTTACGTTTGGAATAGAAAATCTTGGAGCTGCAGGGTGAGCTTGAGAAGGCCCGAAATCTCGCAAATCTCTCCCTTAGTCTAAATGTTCTTCACATCAACCAACAAAACACAACCACTCAGAACCAAACACCACCGCAAAACACCCAAAACCAAAATCCACCACCTATAGCTCCAGAAAATCCTCCCGCAATGCACTAGTATCATAATCCCGCACCTCCTCAAAACCTTAACTACCACCTCAACAACCCCACCATCACCGAACCTAATATCCGCAAACCACCACTTATCACACTCCTCAAAATGCACCACAACTTACCCCCGATCTCCCTCAAACTTCAATCAATGATCACCCATATACCTAAGTTCCAGGAACTTACCAAGGCAACCCGATATACGTGGAAACCTTACCCAATACCCCGCAACAAATAGTATACATACCTGAGACGGCCGAGAAGGACCTGCTCATTTGAAACATGGCAGAGAAACTCAAGAAACTAACAAGGAGAGTCCATAGTGTTGAAGGCGGGAAGGGAGTTGAAGGTTTAAACTACGAAGACTTGTATATCCATCCAGATGTAGAACTGCCGGAGGGTTACAAACCTCCTAAGTTTGAGATGTTTTATGGCACTGGTAATCCTAAGGTACATCTGAGAACCTACTATGACAAGCTTGTGGGAGTGGGTAAAAATGAACAAATTCGTATGAAACTGTTCATGCGAATTCTTACAGGAGACATATTATCTTTGTATATCAGCCAGAATCCGAAGAATTGGGCCAATTGGGTGAGCATGGCATCATATTTCATGGACAAATTCAAGTTCAATACAGAGAACACGTCAAATGTTTTCTATATCCAGAATCTTAAGAAGAAGCTGATAGAAACCTTTCCCATGTATGCTACTCATTGGAGATCAGAGGCCGCCAAGGTGAGGCCGCCACTTGAAAAAGAACAAATGAACAAGCTCTTTGTCAGAGCCTAGGATCCACAGTATTACGAAATATTGATGGATATAGAGAATCAAAAGTTCTCAGACATTATCAAGTTAGGGGAAAGGTTAAAAGAAAGAATCAAGAGAAGAATGGTGACCAATTTCGAGGCACAACAATACACAAACAAAGCCTTGCAATTAGGAGGTATCTCGAAGAAGAAAGAAGTGGGTGCCGTGATGGTAGTCTCCCCTTACATACCAAACACCTCCACCCATATATCAACCCTCACCTCCAAAATACAAATTCCCTGCCATCACCTACCATATATATAATACCCAACTTGCATATTACCATTCACTTCCTACCGCCCGCCAAAACTACTCAAAGTCACAACCAAACTTTTACCGCAGAGCTCCCAGACAATACACCCCAATCGCTGAACCCATAGCCCAACTACATGAAAGACTAAAGGCCGCTGGTTACGTCAGCCCCATTCCTGCTGTTGCTGTTGAGAACCCTTCCCAGTGGGTTAACCCCAACAAAACTTGTGCCTATCATTCAAGCATGAAGGGTCATACTATTGAGGAATACCGCATATTGAAAGACAAGATTCAGGCACTAATCGACACTAAAGTTATACAAGCAAAGGAAGACGTGCCAAATGTCCGTAATAATCCTCTCCCTGATCATAGGGGCGAGGGAGTGAATGTGATAAAAACTGATGAGGAATGGGATTAGGAGGGACCATCAAACTTATTCGAGATGGGATGCCTAAAACATCTCATGTCACCCTCTCTCCAATTCTGGTGCAAACCCAAGCACAGTTTGAGGTTAAGATAGCTATGCCTTTCGCTGTGATGGTAGCTCCAACACCGTCTTATAAGTCTGATTCCATCCCATGAGATTATGTGGCGGAGACGAGAAGAAAAGGAAAGGCAAAGATGGAAGAGACAGGTTTTGCACAAGGAATTACCAGAATTGGCAGAGTTTATACATATGAGAATCTTAGAGGAACAAGCAAAGAGACTACATCTAAGCCACCTGTCGTGAAGGCAGGTACTGATGATCTTTGGAGAAAGGTACAGGTGAGGGAATGTTGTGTTATTGATCACCTCAACAAAACTCCCGCCCAATTATCCATTTTGTCGCTGTTGCAAAATTCAGATGCGCACAAGAATGCCTTGATGAAAGTATTAAGTGAAGCTTATGTGCTTACCGGCATCACCGATGGGGAGATGGCCACTATAGTAGGAAAGGTACTGGAGAGTTATAAAGTTACTTTCCACGAAGATGAACTATCGCCAGAAGGTCTGAGTTACAACAAAGCATTGCACATCACTGTGCAATTTAAAGACAAGTTTATTGCCAGGATTCTGATAGACGGGGGTTCGAGCCTAAACATATGCCTGCTGACTACTCTGAAAAGGTCGGGTAAATGCCTGCATGAGATACATATGGGAAGAATGAATATGAAGGCATTCGATGGGTTTCAGAGAGCAACTATCGGAGAAATTAACCTTGACCTTCAGATGGGCCCGACCTTGTTCAACGTTGAATTCTAAGTACTAGACATATCCGCCACCTACAACCTGTTATTGGGATGACCATGGATACAAGCAGCTAGAGCAGTCACTTCTACTCTACACCCGACCGTGAAGCTCGAGTGGAATCATCAAGAGGTGATTATTCACGGAGATGGAAACAACCCTATCTACACCAAGCAGACTGTGCCAGTTATCGAAAACATGAGGAAATTGGGAGGAGAAATATACCACCACATTGAGCGGGTAAACGTAATTGAGAAAGATAGATAGTGGAGCAATAAAATAGAGAGCATAATGATGTGGTTGGGGTATGAACCATGCAAAGGTCTTGGCTGAAAGCTTCAAGGGATCACATAACCAATACGACCACAATATCATGGCATAACCTTTGGTCTCGGGTATGAATATACTATGCAAGAATTCCAGGATTGGACACCGCCGTGGCGTGCCGATTACTATCCATTGGAACAACCCGTACCACCGCTGCACCAGACATTCCACCAGACTGATATAGTCTAGGGGTCCGAAGAAGATAAAGTATTGGCCGGTATAAGGAAACTATTTCTGGACGAGGAGGATATGGACTGCAGTGCAATTTTAGAGGAGGACGAGGAGGAGGAAGACCTTACCATTCGGATAGTGGGAGAAGGAGCTGTTCTCAAGAACTGGACTGCTGCACCATCCCGGGCTCGCCGAGTACCTCGGTAGCCTTTGCATAATTTATTTTAAAATTGTTTTTGGGCATTTAAGACATTTTTAGTGTTTTATTTTGAAATAATTACTCGAGTGATCGAGTCGTACTTGTTGACAATTTTAAGTTTTATTAATGTATTATTGTTATTTATTTATTTATTATTATCTTTATACATTCTTTTCAACGTAATTATTACACATCCTGATGAACCTATGACTATGACATGTAATGAGACAACGCAACATAAGAAAAGTGATCGAAAGATTTGGAAGATTATATAATACCTGAGGAAATTGTCAAAGAAGTAGAGAATTTTGTGAATAAACCAAAGTCCAATTTGGAAGAAACTGAGGCAGTTAACTTAGGGATTCTGAAACAGTCAAAGAAACTCATATAAGCATTCATCTATCACCATCAGAGAAGGAAGAATATATCAGGTTTCTAAAGGAATTGATGATATTTTCGCATGGTCCTACGACGACATGACTGGGTTAAGCACATCTATAGTAGCTCACAAGCTACCTACCAATCCCATGTGTCAACTGGTAAAGAAGAAGCTGAGGAAATTTAAGCCATATATGAATCTGAAGATAAAGGAAGAGGTTACCAAGCAAATCAAAGCCAAGGTTCTTCCAGTGGTCGAGTACCCAACCTAGCTAGCCAACATTGTGTTGGTTCCAAAGAAGGACGGGAAAGTTAGAATGTGTGTTGACTATCGAGATATGAACAGAGCAAGTCCTAAGGATGATTTCCCACTGCCTAACATACATACACTAATCGACAACTATGCCTAGCATGAACTCCAATCCTTTGTGGATTGTTTCGCAAGATACCACCAAATTTGGATAGACGAAGAGGACGCTGAAAAGACAGCCTTTATCACGTCATGAGGTATATATTATTACAAAATGATGCCATTCGATTTGAATAACATCGGGTCTAACTACATGAGTTCCATGACAACTCTTTTCCATGACATGATACACAAGGATATAGAGGTGTACTTGGATGATGTTATCATGAAATCTAAGAGAAGTTCGGATCACATAGCAGACCTAAGGAAGTTTTTTGACCGACTTTGAAAATACAATTTGAAGTTGAATCCTACAAAATGTGTTTTCGGAGTCCCTGCTGCGAAGTTGCTGGGTTTCATCGTCAGTTGCAGCGGTATTGAGCTAGACCCGTCAAAAACCAAAGCTATTCAGGATTTGACACCGCCAAATAACAAGAAGGATGTGATGAGGTTTCTGGGACTCATCAATTATATCATCCATTTTATAGCACAGTCAATGGTGATATAAGAGCTGATCGTAAAATTGCTAAGGAAAGATGTTGCGACAAGCTGGACCAAAGAATGTCAAAAGGCTTTCGACAAAATCAAGGAATACTTGTCTAAGCTGCCCGTGTTGGTCCTGCCAGAGCCAGAAAGACCTTCGTCGCTGTCCCTTTCTGTGTTGGATGGAGCATTTGGTTGCGTCCTGAGGCAACATGATATAATCGGGAGAAACGAGCAAGTGATATATTATCTGAGTAAGAAGTTCACACCTTATGAGGTCTGGTACTCTTTGCTGGAGCGCACCTGTTGTTCTTTGACATGGATAGCCCAGAAATTGAGACACTACTTCTGCGCATACACTACATATCTCATATCAAGGATAGATCCACTAAAATACATCTTTCAGAAACCCATGTCTACGGGTAAGTTAGCAAAGTGGAAGATATTGTTAAGTGAGTTTGACATCATCTATGTGAATCAGAAGGCAGTCAAGGGGCAAGCATTGGCCGATCACCTGGTAGAGAATCCCGTAGATGGAGAATACGAACCATTGAAGACATATTTTCCTGACGAGGAAGTGTCGTTTGTAGGAGAAGATATTGTCGTGACATATGATGGTTGGGGAATGTTTTTCGATGAAGCAACCAACTTCAAGGGAGTGGGCATCAGAGTTATTTTAGTATCAGAAATCGGTCAACATTATCCGGTATCCGCAAAGCTTAGGTTCCCACGTACCAACAATATGGCAGAATATGAGGTTTGCATCTTTGGACTCAGATTGGCCATCGACATGAATGTTCAAGAGTTGCTGGTAATCAGAGATTCAGATCTATTGGTACACCAAGTACTAGAAGAATGGGCTACCAAGAACACTAAAATATTGCCATACCTACATTGTGTGCAAGATTTGATTAAGAGGTTCACGAAGATAGAATTCAAACATATTCCAAGGATTCAGAATGAGTTCGTAGATGCATTGGCTACCTTGTATTCCATGATACAACATCCAGACAAGAATTTCATCGATCCTATCCCGATTGAGATTCGTAAGCAGTCTGTTTATTGTGCTCATATTGAAGAAGCGTTTGATGAAAATCCATGATTCCACGATATCAAGGAGTATTTGGATAAAGGAGAATACCCAAAAAATGCCACACACACCTAGAAGCGCACGCTTCGAAGATTGACCAACCATTTCTTTCAGAGCGAAAGAATTCTGTATAGAAGGACTCCTGATTTGGGATTGTTGTGATATGTCGATGCCAATGAGGTATTTAGATTGCTTGAAGAAATACACCCCGAAACATGAACATGCTCGTTCTGTCCAAGAACATATTAAAGGAAGGGTATATCTGGATGACTATGGAGACATATTGCATCAAGTATGTACAAAAGTGCCACCAATGCTATGTCCATGCTGATATGATACGAGTGCCACCCAATGAACTTAATGCAACGAGTTCACCCTGGCCTTTCTCTGCCTGGGGCATGTATGTCATCAGACCAGTTGAACCCGTTACTTCAAATGGACATAGGTTCATTTTGGTGGCTATAGATTACTTCACAAAATGGGTCGAACCTTCCTCTTACAAACTGTGACTAAGAAGGTCGTAGTAGACTTCGTTCGGGATCATATTATTTGTCGATTAGAGTACCTGAGTCAATTATTACCGACAATACCGCCAATCTCAACAGTGATCTGATGAAAGCCATGTGTGAAACATTCAAGATTAAGCACCGAAATTCTACAACATACATACCGCGGATGAATGGAGCCATGGAAGCCGCCAATAAGGACATCGATAAGATATTAAGGAAGATGGTGGACAACTACAAGCAATGGCATGAAAAGCTATCATTTGCTTTGCTCGGGTACCGTACCACAGTTCGTATGTCAACTGGGGCAACCCCCTATCTACTGGTCTATGGTACTGAAATTGTTATACCTGCCGAGGTGGAGATTCCTTCCCTAAGAATCATACAGGAGGTCGAGCTCAGCGATGCGGGATGGATACGGAGCCGGTATGAGAAACTGGCTCTCATTGACGGTAAGAGGATGAACGCACTATGTCATGGTCAACTCTACCAGAATAGAATGGCAAGGGCTTTCAACAAAAATATTAGATCGAGCAATTCACACCGGGGCAATTGGTGTTGAAATGGATCTTCCCGCATCAGGACGAAGCAAAAGGAAAATTCTCACCTAATTGGCAAGGCCCTTATATGGTTCACCGAGTACTGATAGAAGGAGTGCTTATACTCGCAGAGATGGATAGAGAAATATGGCCAAAACCTATCAATTCGGACGCAGTCAAGAGATATCATGTTTAAGATTATTTTTGCACTTTCTTTTTATATAACCCGAACTATGCTTGACCTGATTCTTGTTTAAGAGGGGATACCTAAGCAGCTCTGTGGGTTCGGTCACATCATAATAAAATCTTCATTCCCCTATACGGTCATGAACCAGGGCGAGATTTCGAGTTTGACATTCTCATTACATCAAGGATCACCAAGAAGAGTATTGCAGGAATTATGTATATAAACAGGGGCAGAATTTTGAGGAGGGTCCTCAAAATTCTGAGTTGAGAAGGTCGCAATGTCTCAAAGAGTGTCATAGTCTATGGTTCAACAAAGATATTTGTTTTATGCATCATCACATATTTTGAACAACTGCATTTCTTACAAATAATTTATCGCAAATACATATTTTCAAAAAAATGCATTTCAGTGGTAGCCAGATGTTACCAAAGTGACTCAAACAAGGCGTCAAGATAAGGAGCAAAGGCGAAATGAGGAATCAAAGTCAAGACCCCCCCCAAAAAAAAAAAAAAAGCTCATGATTTTTCTTTGGGTGCAGGCATAATAAAAATAACAAGCATGTCCGCAAATACATAACAAGAATGTTATCTTCACTGGCTGAAGTCGCCAAGCGCAAACACGTCAAGCTAAGGACCACTTCCCCTCTCACATTTAATCGTTTCTTTCTTTGCATAGGGTTAAGCACTTCCCTCATTATTGCATAGGGCTAAGCACTGCCCTTATCATTACATAAGGCTAAATGTTGCCTTTATATGCGTGAGACTAAACATTGTTTCCATTACACTGCATAGGGCTAAGCACTACTCTCATCATTGCATAAGGCGAAACGCTGCCTTTCTATGCATGAGACTAAACATTGACTCCATTAAACTACATGAGGCTAAGCACTGCCTCCATTATTGCATAAGGCTAAAACGCTGCCTTCCTTTGCATGAGGCTAAGCACTGTCTCCATTGCACTGTATGAGGCTAAGCATTGCCTCCATTGCACTGTCTTCATTACACTTCATGAGGCTAAGTACTGATTCCATTATTGCATAAGGCTAAAACGCTGCCTTCCTTTGCATGAGGCTAAGCACTGTCTCCATTGCACTGTATGAGGCTAAGCATTGCCTCCATTGCACTGTCTTCATTACACTTCATGAGGCTAAGTACTGATTCCATTATTGCATAAGGCTAAAACGCTGCCTTCCTTTGCATGAGGCTAAGCACTGTCTCCATTGCACTGTATGAGGCTAAGCATTGCCTCCATTGCACTGTCTTCATTACACTTCATGAGGCTAAGTACTGATTCCATTATTGCATAAGGCTAAAACGCTGCCTTCCTTTGCATGAGGCTAAGCACTGTCTCCATTGCACTGTATGAGGCTAAGCATTGCCTCCATTGCACTGTCTTCATTACACTTCATGAGGCTAAGTACTGATTCCATTATTGCATAAGGCTAAAACGCTGCCTTCCTTTGCATGAGGCTAAGCACTGTCTCCATTGCACTGTATGAGGCTAAGCATTGCCTCCATTGCACTGTCTTCATTACACTTCATGAGGCTAAGTACTGATTCCATTATTGCATAAGGCTAAATGGTGTCTTCCCTTGCATGATACTAAGCATTGTCTCCATTACATTGTATGAGGTTAAGCATTGCCTCCATTACTGCATAAGGTGTCACGACCCAAAATCTCACATGTCGTGATGGTGCCTACTCAATACTAGGCAAGCCAACAATCTCAATAAACCACCATATATTTTAAAATTTGAAATCAAAATAATTAAATTCAGCGGAAGAGATATCATAATTTCAAATATAACACTCCCAAAACCCGGTGTCGCTGAGTACATGAGCATCTAAATGAATACAAAGTCTGACTGATAAACATTATTGTCTGAAGTATAGAACACTACAATAACTAAACAGGAAGGGAATCAAGTCTGCGGTTGTTAAGCAGCTACCTTGATACTCTCCAACAGAAATAACTCTGAATTTTTGCAGTCGTCGTATCCGAGAGCACCTGGATCTGCACACGAGGTGTAGAGTGTAGTATGAGTACAACTAACTCAATAAGTAACAAGACTAACCTCTGGGCTGAAAGAAATGATGAGCTCCGCAGGTACAGTCCAGTAAAAATAATGGTACAGAAATGTAGGCATGCTTTCAAGTTCAACAGTTAAACTCAGTACAAGCAAAATAGATCAATACTGCATGATATAAGGCATATGACATCTCAGTAGAAATACCTCATGTAAATACTGGTCACAAATTATCCGATCACTCAGTACTGTTTATGGGCAATCTAGCCCAGGGGTGTTCCAACCCGTATATAAATACACATCGACTGACAGTCAGTCACTCCGTACCGTATAAGGCCAATCCAGCCCTGGGATAATTTATCCCTAAATATAAATGATACAGACAAGATCCATATCCAGATAACTCATTACAATACAAATAAGTAAGGCAAGTCCATGCCCTGGGAAAATCCATCCCAAATATATATAAGAAGTAAGTAAGGCAAGTCCATGCCCCGGGAAGTCCATCCCGAATATCAATGATCATCTACGCTCACTGGGGGTGTGTACAGACTCCGGAGATGCTCCTTCAGTCCAAGCGTATAAAAAACCAATATGGCTTACTGCAGGCAGGCAGTCCCGATCCGTATAATAACAAAGCCTATAAGGCCTGCTGCAGGAGGGCAGCCCCGATCTATAATAGTAAAGCTTATAAGGCTTGCTGCAGACGGGTAACCCCAATCCATATAATAGTAAAGCCAATAAGGCTTGCTGCAGGCGGGCAACCCTGATCCAGAAAATAATAAAGCCAATAAGGCTTGCTGTAGGCTGGCAGCCCCGGTCCATATAATAATGATGTATAAGGCCATTATGGCCTGTTGCGTTGCGTAGCTCAATCCTATAAATATCCTCACAATGGACAATTATTACTGAGTGTGAAATATATATTTTTAAATAATTAATTCAACAACAACACGACCCCATGGGTCCCAAAATATTGGCACGTAACCTAAACATGATCTTTAATAGGAGCCTCATCTCAATTTCTCTAACACGTGAAGAATGTTCAGATAATAACATGATTCATTAATTTTACAACTGCACGTGATTTATTCAAGACACAATTTCTGTGGTGCACGTCTACATGCTCGTCACCTATTGTGTGTCACCTTCAACAATTCATATCATACAAAATTCAGGGATTCATACCCTCATAACCAAGTTTAGACGTGTTACTTACCTCAAACCGATCAAGTCCCTACTCCGCGATGCTCTTGCCCCTCGATTTGGCCTCCAAATGCTCCGAATCTATTCATAATCAGTACAATACCATCAATACATGCTAATGGAATGAATTCCACAAGACAAACTATCAAATTAGCCCAAAGCCCGAAATTGGCTCAAACTTGGCCTCCGGGACCACGTCTCAGAATTGGGTAAAAGTCATAAATTACGAACACCCATTCACTCACGAGTCCCACCATACTAGTTTCACTCAAATCCGACTTCGAATCGACATTTAAATCCTAAAAATTCATTTTATGAAGTTTCTACAATTTTCCCCAAATTTGCACCTCAAAGGACTAATCAGATGATGAAATCATTGATATATTCATGTATATTAACCAAATGCAAGTTAGAATCACTTACCCCGATGAAAATTTTGAAAAACCCACGAAATATCGCCACAAACCAAGCTCCCTAGGTCAAAAATGTGGAATAATGCCCTAAATCCCGTTTATAAAGTGCACCTCTGGCTTCCCACTTCGCGGTTCGCGAAATTTTGAGCGCGGCCGCGCTTTTGGTGGCTGCACTGCCAGGCTTTAGTATTTTGGCCATAACCTTCTCTACAGATGTCCAAATGATGACTTCTTTACTTTTCTGGAAACTAGACATGAAGGGCTACACCTTTCGTTTTTAAATCATCTCAAATTTTCTTGTAGAACAAAAGATATAAGCTTCCGAAGTCGGACCAGCGGATCTGCAGAACTTCCAAGCGCGGTCCGCGAAATTCTGCCGCGGTCCGCGAAATTCCAAGGACCATAACCATACCCTAGTTTCGAAAATGCCCGGACTCGCTCAAAACTCATCTTGAAATACACCCGAGGCCCCCGGGACCTCAACCAAACATACCAACAAATCCTAAAATACCATACGAACTTAGTCGAACCTTCGAATCAGTCAAAACAATATCAAAACACCAAATTACCCTCGGATTCCAAGCCTAAGAGCTTCTAAACTTACAAATTCGACAATCGATGTCGTAACCAACCAAACCACGTCCGAATAACCTCAAAGTTTGCACACAGATCACATATGACACTATGAACCTACTCCAACTTCCAGTTCCATTCCGACCCCGATATCGAATTTTCCAATGCCGACCGAAATCGCCGAAATTCTAACTTTCGCCAATTCAAGCCTAATTCCACTACGGACCTCCAACTCACAATCAGGACGCGCTCCTAACTCGAAAATCACCTAACGAAGCTAATGGAACCATCAGAGTTCCAATCCGAGGTCAAATGATAAAAAGTCAAACTTGGTCAATTCTCCAAATTTAAAGCTTCTAACATGAAATTCATTCTTCTAAGCTAACTCCGAAATACCTTAAAATCAAAATCGACAATTCACACAAGTCATAAAAGCTCGTAGGAAGTTATTCAAGACTTTAAATAGTTTAAAGAAGCATAAATGCTCAAAACGACCGGTCGGGTCGTTACATAAGGCTAACAGTTGCCTTCCCTTGCATGAGACTAAGCACTGTCTCCATTACATTGGACGAGGCTAAGAATTGCCTCCATTATTGCATAAGGCTAAACGCTGCTTTCCATTGCATGAGACTAAGCATTGTCTCCATAACATTGCATGGGGATAAACATTGCCTCTATTATAGCATAAGGCTAAGCATTGCCTTCCTTTGCATGAGACTAAACACTGTCTCCGTTACATATGCATGTGGATAAGCACTACCTCCATTATTGCATAAGGCTAAACGCTGCCTTTCTCTGCATAGGGCTAAGCACTGCCCTTACCACACACAAGGCTAAGCTCTACATTGTTTCGTTCTCGCATATGATTAAGCATCACTTGTTCCCTTTATCAGATGATCGATATCACCACATCTTTGCATCTCATGGGCTGAACATCGCCACGTTATTCGAAGATGTCATAGTCTAAATGCATCATCTTCATAGCCCGAATACATCATTCCATGGCCCTAGGATCTCTCGAAAATGCATATCATTATTCAAATGCGTCATAGTCCAGAGGCACCATCCTCATGGCCCGAGGATACCATCGCATGGCTTGTGAATCCCTTATCACACGCTTCATGGCTCAGGGCGTCATGGTATAATGACATCATCCTCATCGTCTGAAGGCGACTCTCATGGTACGAAGGGAATTCACATCATGTTTAAATTTCCATAGTAACCCTATATATATTCGTGTGCATCATGTTTTACATTTTGCAGGTAACTCGGGAGGTAACCGTTCTACAAACGGGAGCAATTCTCGCTCCGCTTTCCGTTCACAATGTTCACATCCTTTGATTATCTCAAACGTAACCAATAATCAACAATTCTTTACTCTTCGTCCCGTAACCGTCCAAGTGTTTATCCCAAATATCTGTAACATTCAAATTCTCATTCATAACTTCAACCGAAATCACCCATTACTCACGACACCATCATATACCAAAGATCTTTCCTCGATATATACTACCACTCTTATAACAATTCCATCGGTTTCGTTCGTCGTTGGATCCAGAACTACACACAGCCTGATTCCCGTAACACCAGAGATATGTAGCCAACTCAGGAACCAGGGTTCGGCCACTATGTTTCAAAACCTTCATCCTCACTTATTTCAGACAACATTGGTCATCATTTTCTTTACCCGAAAACTCTTTCACCATTTCCTAATAAAGAGGGGCAGCCGTTGATACCCAATTTTGCCCTCGTATTTTATAGAATATTATATATATACTTTCAAAATATCATTTTTGCATTATTATCCAATTTACAAGAGCAATATAAGTATTTTCTATAATGTTTTCATAGCTTTTAAAGCTTTAAAATTAATTTCTTCCATTTAAATTGTGCAAATATTTATTTAAGTATCGTTTCAAATTATTTTGTGATGACTTAATCATCTAAATTTATTATTTACACGACATATATATTTTATAATATTATTACTTCATTTCATATAATTACAATTGTATTTGTTTAGCTATTTACATAATTTTACAATAATAGCCTATATTATATACATAATTACCTTTAACTACTTTGTTTATGCTAAAATAGCATTTTTATATTTTTAAATTTTAAGCTACTATTTTCAATTATTTTACTGCATAAGTAATATTTTTATTACTTATTAATTACTTGTTATAAATTATTTTAAATAAATTTCGTATATTTAATTGTATACCCCAATGAAGGACTAATTTTCTGACCAAAACAGGCCCAAGGCATAATTTTGGGCTTTCGAACAGTCTTACTGACTCATTGCACGAACAAGTTAGAGATCATGCCTATAGGAATTTTAACGCCTTTAATCTGCAAATTCATTAGTCTAAAGCTGCAGTACCGCCTGTACGATACTGCAAATCATAATCATATAGAAACCATGCCTATAGGACTTAACGACTCTAATGCGACTAAAACTGTCTACTGCCTAATCTGTCTGCGCGCATTTGTTGCTATGTGTGGATGTTAACTTAAGCCATTTATTATCTTTATGTGAAGTCCTATATGTTTTGAATGTGCACCTAGTTTTGTCATTTTTGAGCATCCTAAGTAGAGTCTAGAGCCACCCAAATAGTAGGTCCAAAGCCTCCTGGACCATAGGCATGTGACGGGTAGCGTAAGCATATTATACGACCTAGAATTGAATTAAAGCTCTTTTAGGTAAACAACTTAAATATAGTAATCGGGTAGCAGGAGATGATAGTCTGTACCCGCTGAATAATATGAGCAACCCCTACCCTACGGGAGTTGCGAAGTATTATTTATGTTGCACGGGGTGATCCTTTAGGCTAACAAATTTAGGACACCCCTCCTTTATATATGGTTATTGTTCCCACTTAGTCGTTGAATTTAGAAAAATTAAGTTGTACCTTGCAACCTCCAAAGACTTGTACTAATTATTTATATAGTCTAATTCTTGTACGATCTTCTTCACACTTGTTTATATTTTAGTAGAATCTTTAAATTCCTTGTCTTCCCTCACTTATATGATCACTTAGGACATGTATAATCCGGTAATCCTACATAGTATAAACTTCGGCAGAGACCCACATATGTGGACTTCAAAGAGTGCCTAAAATCTTATGTTTGAGGTAATTTGAGCCCTTATCCGATCTTTGATGATGTAGACTAATTAAATAGAGTTATTCACAATTAGGTGCCCTAACGCACCTCAAAATTGTTAGGTGGCGACTCTTCTCTTTTAATACCTACTTAAAAGAGTTGTCAGATGTCGAAACCCGCTTTCGAGAGAAAAAGGGGCGTGACACTAACGTCCCTTTTGTCCAGGGCCTGCATCTCACGATGCAGGTAATAATTTACAGGTTGACGATTCAGAGCGCTAGGATTCTCGTACCAGCTATTGGGTGAGTGATGTTGGGCATATTTCGATATGTGTTGATGTTACTTTACCCATGTTTTAACCGCTTTTTGATGCTATTTGATCTTTAAAATACCCAACATGGTTTAATTATTAGTTTTATGACTAATTGAGTTGTGTGTGATGAATTAGGGTGTTTGGAGTGCAAAAATATGAAGAAAAGGTGCTCTAGGTAGAGGAAGAGGGGTTGGATTTCGTGCACCCTTAGCAGTGAAATCGGCCCACAGCATCCGCCATAGCATCCGCACCTAGGCAAAGCTGAGAAGGAGGAACAAAGGGTGGATGCGACGCATCCACCCTAGCATGCGAAACTGAGAAGTGGAGGACGAGGTGGATGCGACGCATCCACCCCAGCATCAATCCCTGTAGCCAAGTCGGATTAGGAATAGGAGAACTTTGGCCCACGACTTTTGTACGCAATATATAAGCCAAAAACGCCTCTTTTAGGGCATCNAGTTGCGAAGTATTATTTATGTTGCACGGGGTGATCCTTTAGGCTAACAAATTTAGGACACCCCTCCTTTATATATGGTTATTGTTCCCACTTAGTCGTTGAATTTAGAAAAATTAAGTTGTACCTTGCAACCTCCAAAGACTTGTACTAATTATTTATATAGTCTAATTCTTGTACGATCTTCTTCACACTTGTTTATATTTTAGTAGAATCTTTAAATTCCTTGTCTTCCCTCACTTATATGATCACTTAGGACATGTATAATCCGGTAATCCTACATAGTATAAACTTCGGCAGAGACCCACATATGTGGACTTCAAAGAGTGCCTAAAATCTTATGTTTGAGGTAATTTGAGCCCTTATCCGATCTTTGATGATGTAGACTAATTAAATAGAGTTATTCACAATTAGGTGCCCTAACGCACCTCAAAATTGTTAGGTGGCGACTCTTCTCTTTTAATACCTACTTAAAAGAGTTGTCAGATGTCGAAACCCGCTTTCGAGAGAAAAAGGGGCGTGACACTAACGTCCCTTTTGTCCAGGGCCTGCATCTCACGATGCAGGTAATAATTTACAGGTTGACGATTCAGAGCGCTAGGATTCTCGTACCAGCTATTGGGTGAGTGATGTTGGGCATATTTCGATATGTGTTGATGTTACTTTACCCATGTTTTAACCGCTTTTTGATGCTATTTGATCTTTAAAATACCCAACATGGTTTAATTATTAGTTTTATGACTAATTGAGTTGTGTGTGATGAATTAGGGTGTTTGGAGTGCAAAAATATGAAGAAAAGGTGCTCTAGGTAGAGGAAGAGGGGTTGGATTTCGTGCACCCTTAGCAGTGAA
>AWOL01S0022816.1:0-45828 GCA_000715115.1 Nicotiana otophora
CTTTGTATTACTAAGTATACTTGTTGGTATGTGAGGATAGTGGAATTTCATCTTGTTGGGTTGAATTAGGCATTGTTAAGATTATGGTGGAATTGAGGTATAATTGAGTGTTTGGGGAATTTGGGGTGAATTTGCACATCAAGTGTTTGTTTAAATGCCACAGTGAGTTCGTGAATGTAATTTGTGACCAATTGTGCGGGTGAAGTCTGAGTAACCGCTATTGGTTCACACATCCCGCCTTGTACTGATAGTTATATTTGTTTTGTAGGTACTATGACACCTTCAAAGAAAAGACGAACCACAAACGCCTCTTCTAGTGGTCATGCAGGCTCGTCCCGGGCATGTGCCTCAACCAATGCGCCTCAGTTTGATAGCACAAGAGTTATATCAATCTCAGCCCAGGAACGTTTTAGTCAGAAATCTCCTAAGAAGCCCATACCGGAACGGGGTGTTGATAGGGGGTCCCTCCAGATTGACTGCCCCAATATGTATCAGGAGTTGGTTTGACGCAGGCTGGATATTTTCTTTGAAGAACATGAGGAGGCCAACTTGATGGTTGTACGAGAGTTCTACGCGAACTGCTATGAACATGAGGACCATATTTGCACTGTGCAACAAAAGAGTGTTGATGCATCGATAGACGCCATTAAGAGGGCGTATCGGCTGGCAGTATTTGGTGGGGAGGAGGTCTATTATGATACGTATAGCCGAGAACTAACCTCCAGGAACCTGTTTTTCAGAACAATCTGTGTGCCAAACAAAGGCATAGTGTGGGTTACGCCGGGGCAGAAGTTGCAATCGGCCTCACTCACCTTTGAAGGGAAGTGTTGGCTTCATATCATCAATAGCCACCTGCTGCCTTCCTCCAACACCACTGAGGTGAACGGTCCCAGAGCTGCATTGATCTGGTGCTTCATGAATGGCCACGATTTTGATGTGTCTAAGGTTATTCACGACGAGATGTTCATCCGTTGTCTAGTGCAGAGGTATGGGTTCTTCTTCCCTTCACTAGTCACTAGATTATGCCGGGCAGCACGGGTGCCGAAGAACAAGAACGTGGATGGAAGAGTGAAAAAAGAACTAAAGTTCTGGGAAGATAAAGTGACCATTGGGAAGGTTCATGTGATACCTCGCATAGCTAATAGTGATGAGTCTGATGCGCCAGAGGAGAGAGATGAAGGGCAGGTGGAGCTTGTGGCTGAGTCACCCCCACACGACCAAGTTGTTGAGGCTGAGGAAACATCTGTGGTCAGATGGGATACGCGGATGATAGCCTTAGAACATGATATGGCAGGGTTACGCACTTCTGTCACGGATTTGGGGACTCGAGTTGATGCACTAGCCACCCAAAATGTAAAATATGAGAAGAAGATCATGGCTTGGCTGCATGCGCTGGGGAGGGCTTTCCATCTCGACCCCGGCATTGTTTCTGATCAGGATTGATGTACCAGGGAAGTTTTCTTTACCTCGTAAATGTTTTTTTATTTGTGTGGCATGGGGAGATGCCACCATTTTAAGTGTGGGGTGGGGGATATTTTGTATGTATGTTGTATGTATAGAGTTATGTAGAGTAGTGTAGTTTTGTTAATTAACTGAATATAAAAACAAATCTTCAAATGTTTCAATTTTTCCCGACGATGGATATCATTCGACGGGTTGCTTGAGGGATGCAAGTCAAAGAAAAAGATTTTCTTTTGTTAGGAGTGTATCAATCCCCCCTTGGTTTTCTTTGGGCCATGGTTCTTTTCCAAGGGTTTCTTTTGAACCGGGTGTAGTTAGTTTTTTTATTTTTTTTAAGTTAGGAACCCTTGGGCTATGGGCTGAATTGGAAATAGGATCTCTTAACTTCGTTATGCCTTGAATATAGCGGGTAGTTTAGTGTGATGCTTAGGCTCAATTGTTGATTCTTGTAAGAGTGCCTTAAATTGTATGTTCTTAACTTGGCTTAAGTACCCTGACTAGAGTGTTTTGATGATCCAATCTGGAGTGACTCTTGTGCCATGTGTGTGTGAGGCTTGTTGTATTCTGTGCACTGCATTTGATACCTAGAACTTTCCACGTATGTTTGCAAAGCGAAATAGTAGTCTTGTTCAGTCTTGGAAGTGATATAGGCATTTCTTTGTTGAGCTATATATATATTCCACCCGCCTAATTGTTATGTATCGTAGTTAACCCCTTTGAGCCTGTAATCCTGTTTCTTTGGCAACCATATTACAAGCCTTATCCCTTTGTTTGAATTAATCATCTATTTAAACTTGTTCACCTCTCATGAGAACTTGAATTGCTATGAACTTGTAAAGGTTAAAGTGTGGGGTGGTTGGTGGGACTTTTGAGTGGAACTAATGAAATAAGGAGAAAGGTGCACTGTGTTAAAAAAAATAAAAAATAGTTGTATTGTGGTGAATAATATTCCTTTGGTGGCTTTTTGATATAATTGTGCTTAAAAAAGTATGGAGTAATATACGTTGATGTGAAGGTGGAGTGTTGGTTTGACATAAGTATGGAATTGAATGTTAAAGTATATGTATTAAAGTGCTTAGGGAGGTGTAGTCGCTCTTATATCCAAATATATCCTACCCGACCTGCAGCCTATATTACAACCAAATAAAGTCCTACTTGATCCTAGACTAAATGAGCTCGATTAGTAGAGTAGTACACTACGGGCAAGCCTATGGAGCATCTTTTGTGGCACAAGAATATCGTTTATGAGGGTGAGTGAATTCTGTCTATTATGAAGTCCCTCATTGTGCGTGAATTTGATTAATTGTGGAATGAGTCTCTTTTGTTGTGAGCAGGCACTTGATTCATGAAGGAAAGGTAATTCTTGACCTCTGCGTTAGAATAAGTGAGTAAGTTAGGAATATTACGTGGTGCGAGGGAGTCAACTCTTGAGGTGAAGGTGTTACACTACTGTGCTCAATCTATGTGAAATATTCTTGGTGTGATGAGTTAAGGAAGTTTCTTAGTGAGGTTAGGCCTCTGTAGGGTGTGGTTTGATTCCTCGGGGATGAGCAATGGTTTAAGTGTGGGGTATTGATAGTAGGCTATAATTATGTAGTTTAGCTACTATTTACACTCTAACTTAGCTGCACTTTATTGATATTTGAATGTTAAATGATAACAAATTTCTCTACTTTATGCTTTGCAGGAGCAAATCTGGGCTATGGGGATGTTAAAGAGTGTTTCAGAGCTAATATGGAGCAGTGAAGGCCAATTGGAGGTTAGCGCGCTTAAAAAGAAGAAAGAAAGAATGCTGCAGAAAATCCTCCAGGTGCGCGGTAGATACGCGCGGCCACGCACTGGGCCGCATGTCAGGCAAAAACTGGTCAAATTGCGCGGCTGATGCGCGACCGCGCACGTGCTTCCGAGAAAAATCGTCCAAGGTCAATTTTGTAATTTGAGAGGCAAATAACCTTGACCTATATGAAGCCCAGCTCGCCCAAAAGAGGGTATCTCTGTTTTTAGAAGAACTTTGGAGGCAAGAACACAAAAAGAGCAAGACGGAGAATTCTCCTACGAGTTTTTCATCTTCTTCTTCTTAATTCCATTGTTGGTTATGACTTTTTATATTGTAATCTTGCATAGTAGTATGAGTAGCTAAACACGTCATCTAGGGTTGATGGAACTAATTGTTAGATGAAGTTTTGATTACATTTTGATATAATTGAGCCGTTTTTACTCTATAATTGTTCAACTATGTGTTTCTTGTGATTAATTAAAAGGGCCCTTGATTAATCGTGTCTAGTTGTCTAGTGTTGCTTGAGAAAGAACACTTGATTATATTGTTGTTGAACAACGTCACTTTTGAGTAAGTTAGGAGATTAATTACTTGAATTTAAAAGTAAGATTAGAGATAACGAAGCTTTGGTGTGATATTTATGAGTTGTAAAAATTGTCAACTAGAGTAGTTCAAGAGAATGCTTCTAGTAAATTATCGTAATTGATCGAGAGATAAGTATGGTAAGCAAGAACTCATCATCTTTATAGAGTGTTACGGTGAGATTATAGCTAACGTGTCAGGAATTAATCCGACAATTGGCGAAATCAATAACCCTAGATTCTTTTACCCTTGAATTCAACTTCATTCTTCCTCATTGATAGTTGTTATTGTCATTTTTTCCTTAGTTAAATAATTTTTGTTAATTATCAAATAAAATCTCGAACTCTGAAAATTGTTTGAGCTTATCATTAGTGATACTAAAGGTTGTAGCAAATAGGTTAGTTCTATGTGGGATTCGACTCCGGACTCTTAAATTGGATTATTTTTTCACCGACCGCTTAGTCCCTTTTATAAGGCATAGTTGGGCGTGATCACTTACAGACTTGCTCTACTACCTAGTCTCTCTGCAGTTCATCTAGTGTTATATGTTTCTATGTTCTGAAAGTATCACGACAATCCGTCTCATGTGTTATACTTCAGCTCAGTTCAGTTGGACAAGGATCTATCTTATGTTGAGGAACCGGTAGCCATTTTGGACAGCAGGTCCGGAAAGTTGAGGTCAAAGAACATCGCTTCAGTTAAGGTCCAGTGGAGGGGTCATCCAGTCGAGGAGGTGACTTGGGAGACCGAGCATGATATGTGCAGCTGTTATCCTCATCTTTTCACCACTTCAGGTATGTCTCTATACTCGTTCGAGAACAAACCTTTGTTTTAAGAGAGGGAGGATGTACCGACCCGGCCGGTGGTTTTGAGTGTATTAGCCCTGACCCCCTAATTATTGCCTTCTCTGTGTTATACTGTGGGTACGAGACTTGCCGGGAGGTTTGATTTTTGGTTTCGGAGTGAAATGGGACACATAGTCCCTAAATTGGAAGCTAAAGTTGAAAAGGTTGACTTGATATTGACTTATGTGTAGATGACTCTTTAATGGAGTTTGATGGTTCCGTTAGCTCTGTTGGGTGATTTTGGACTTAAGAGCATGTCCGGATTATGAATCAGAGGTCCGTAGTTGAATTAAGCTTGAAATGGCGAAAGTTGGAAATTTAGAAGTTTGACTGAGAGTGGACTTTTTGGATACCGGGCTCGGATTAGGGTTTAGGGAGTTGGAATAGGTTCGTAGTATCATTTGTGACTTGTGTGCAAAATTTGAGATCAATCGGACATGATTTGTAGGTTTCGACATCGAATGTGAAAATTAGAAGTTCAAAGTTTATTAGGCTTGAATCGATGTGTGATTCATGATTTTAGCGTTGTTTGAGGTGATTTGAAGGCTCGATTAAGTTCGTAACGTGTTTTAGGACTTGTTGGTATATTTGATTGAGGTCCTGAAGGCCTCGTGTGAAGTTCGGACGATTTATCGGATCAAGGTTAGGAGTTGAGCATTGCTGAAGTGCACCAGTTCTGGTGCAACCGCACCTGCATAATTTTGATCGCAGGTGCGAGCTCGCAGAAGCGGGCACTGGAGCGCAGAAAAAACCTAGGACGGGGGTGTGAAGTGATCGCAGGTGCGAGGAAATTTGCGCACCTACATGGTCGCAGATGCGGCGTTGTGGGCGCAGAAGCAGAGTTGGCCAGTGGGGGAGTTTGCGCAGGTGCGATGGAAATTCCGCACCTGCGATTGCGCAGATGCAGAGGTAGGATCGCAGAAGCGAAGGGATCCTTGAGGTATGTCTGCAGAAGCAGAGGATTTTCCGTACAAGCGTAACCGCAGGTGCGATTAAGTTTCTGCAGGAGCGAAAAGGCTAGACAGAACCTTAAATTTGAGGGTTCAGTGATTTTCTTCATTTTTGAACATTCCAAGCTTAGATTAAGGCGATAATTTGAGGGAGTTTTAGAGGGATTGTTGGGGTAAGGGTTCCTAACTTGTTTTTGATTAATTTTCACCAATCTATCTTTGATTTCTTTATTTAATTAAGAATTTGGGTTGAAACATTTGGGGAAAAAGGTGTAGAGTTCTTAGACCGAAATCTTGAGTTTTGAAAGACGAAATGGGATCGGATTTGAATAATTTTTGTATGGTTTGACTCGATATCGAATGGGTGTTCAGATTTTTATAATTTTAGTTGGGTTCCGAGACGTGGGCCCGGGTCAACTTTTCGGAGCGATTTTTCCGATTCTTGTTAAAATCATAAGTTCATTATTTAGATTAGTTTCCATAGTTATATTTATAGTATGTAGTTAATTTTTGCTAGATTTGAGCTGTTCGGAGTTGAAAAGTCGAGGGAAAGGCCTTGTTATTGATTGATTGAGCGAAGTTTGAGGTAAGTGACTTGTCTAACCTTGTGTGGGGGAAATTTCCCTTAGGATTTGTTACTGTTATGGTAATTTGCAATATGTGAAGGTCGTGTACGTGAGGTGACGAGTGCGTACACGAGCTAAATATTGAAAATCTGGTTTTGCTAAGTAGTTTCCTTTTTATTTCCTTAATTGAGTTACTTTAGCGTGTGTAGTCATCATGTTTAGCCTAATTTCACATGTTTACGTGTCTTATCTCTTATTTGTAACTTGTACAATATGCTTAGTTGAATTACCTATTTTCTTGATTACGTATTCACTATTTAACTGTAGGATTCTTTACTTGAAATTGCTATCCTTGAAATATCATTGTTTCAATTGTTATGTTTTGGTTTTTTGTGATTTTTTGTTGAGGTGATTGTTTGGTTATGGCACGAGGTTTCTGCCATGCAGTTGTTATTGTGGCACGAGATTTCTACCGTGCGGTTGTTATTGTGGCACGAGATTTCTGTTGTACGGTTGTTATTGTGGCACGAGGTTTCGACCGTGTGGTTATTATTGTGGCACGAGGTTTCTGTCATGCAGTTGTTATTGTAGCACGAGGTTTCTACCGTGCGGTTGTTATTATGGCACGAGATTTCTATCGTGCAGTTGTTGTTGTTGTATGAAGTTTCTGCCGTGCCATTGTGATTATTGATACGCATGGGTGGTATAAGGAAAGATTGTGAGATATTTACTTTTGGGACTACGAGGCAGTACCTCGGGAGTGCCCCTGTTGATTTCCTCTATTTGCCGTATTGTTTGTTGTTGTTGTTCCTTAAGTAGTAAGATTCTTGCTTCCTTACGTGTTGTATTTGTCTTCTTTGAGTCCGTGTTGTTACCTTCCGTAAATTCTTATTGTTACACTTCTTTGTCATTTTATTATGTCATTATATCTTCTGCCTTGTTTCTTATTATTCCTAGTAGGGCCATGACCTGACCTCGTCACCAGTCTACCGAGGTTAGGTTTGGCACTTACTGGGTACAGTTGTAGTGTACTCATACTACGCTTCTATACATATTTTTTTGCAGATCCAAGGACATCCTATCAACCTCGTTATTAGAGTGTTGTGCTGCTGCTTGGAGACTTCAAGGTACACCTGCCCGCATCCGCAGGCCTCGGAGTCCCCTTCTATCCCGTCTTTTCGTTGTTTCTTTTTGATAGAGAGTGATGTTTAGGATATTTGCAACATTGTATCTAGAGCTTGTGGCTTATATCTACCGGATTTTGGGAGTTGTATATAGTTTGAGTTACAGTTTTTACTTTATACAGTTGCTGACGTTTGAGCTTTTAGATTATTTTTTTCAATCATTCTGCATGCTTGTTAGGCTTACCTAGTCTTAGAGAGTAGGTGCCGTCACGACATCATACGGAGGGGAATTGGGGTCGTGACATAGGCCCAAAAATGTCATAAAACAATGATAGGCACCAAAAGTAAAGAACAACAAATGAATTACCAAATTCCTTTAGGATTTCCTTTCCAAATGCAAATATAGAACGCCCATGATATGTTGCGGAGGTTTTGGAAATACAATCAGTTCCCTTCCCCCCAAGTCTCATTACCTTAATCTTTTCTTGAACAACTTACTTAACTAGTAAACAATGACAACTATAAAACCAAGTAACAATTACCACCTTCCTCAACACATGAAAATAATCATGAATTCCTTCAAATTTTATCTCCCAATTGTCGTCCTTCTACAAATTCTAACTTCTTCCTTAGCTACAATTTACCAAGTAGAAGTTTCTAGTCAAATGGCTTTTCCATTATCTATCCAATGCATAGCCCAAGGACACAACATTAGCAAAAGCAACGTCGGTACTGGTCTTGTTTTTACTTTCTCTATTGATACAAGTGCTACTAATCCAACAGCTTCATGTCAAATGAGTTCTGGAACTTTGCATGGAAATTTTTTGCTGTTTGATCCTTCAAAAGACCAAAGCAGATGTGCTAATGCATCTTGCAAATGGTCAATAGATGGGGATGGAATCTATCTTTTTACTAATGACGAAAATACTTTAATTTTTAAGTGGCCTTAGATGTTGTTTACATGTGTAAAAGAATATATAATGAAAAGAATTTATTAGTCTTTCTAATTATTGATTGAAATTATTTAAGGTACTTTTTTTGTTCAATCATTCAGTATTCGAAGCGCTTTTCTTTTAAGTGGGGCTTAAGCGTCTTTTAAGTACTTATTTTTCATGTTAAAGTAAAACGCAAATTTAATTAGAAAGCGGCATTATCCCTCATAATTTCACTGCCAGCTTTCTCGGTAACTCCAAGCTCTCTTACTAAAGCATACATGATTATTTGCAAATTTATGTTTGTTTATAATCTTGTTTATTTTCACTTGAATTTGAAAATGTAGTTTGAAGATTATTTTAAGTGAAATAATGGTTTTCATTCACAAAATATCAACTTTCTTTTCTAAGTAAAATATATGTCTAAACCGAACTTCAACTATAAACTCATTGTTGTTTTGTTTTGTTTCAACTAACAAATATTGTCCAAATGAAGATATCTGAGTAGCTCCTTTGTGATACTAGTTGTTGCTTTTGCACGATTAACCAGACATGACCTGCAATCTTATTGTTGCTTAGTTTCCAGTAAAATTAAACAAAATTCTTTGTTGTCCAGTGGTGAGAATATTTGGCTTTCCCGGCAACAGAACTTATTTTTCCTTTGGTTTTGGGACCTAAAGCAGAAACGAGAGAAGTAAACTCTGAACTTGTGGGTGTGTATAGCGAACACGCCCACAAGGCGGAATTCTTCATTAACCCCTAAAATCTGAATTTATTCTATTTGTCAATCTTAGAGAATTTTACGTGTATTAGATTCAAGCCATCCAATTTTTAAATTTAGATTGGAAGATCAATCTTATTTCATTTAGTTTACTTTGATTTGTATTTAGCGAAGTGTTAAATGTATTAAGATTTTACTTGATCCTAACATGGAAAATTCACTAATTAATTGGAACGTTTACATTGAGTGTACCTTCTAAAATCTGAACTCAAGGGCCTGTTCGTCAACTTCAGCGCTAACGTATATTAGATTCAAGACATCCAATTATTAAAATTGGATTAGCGAATCAATCTTATTTCTTTAGTTTACTTTGATCTGTATTTGGCGAAGTGTTAGAGTATTAGGATTTTACTTGACACTAAGATGAAAGATTCACTAGTTAATGGGAATATTTAGACCCAAGTGTACCTTCTCGTAGGCATCAAGATTGGATTTTCGGAGCTTTTGATATTTCATTTATAATTGCTTCAAAATTATCAGGTTGATTATGACTCCTGAATTTCATTATATGATAACGATCGAACATGAAGTTCAAAATATTAATTTGTCTTGCATATATCATAGTAGTAATAGTAAAAGAAAATAGTACTGTAATAGTTAAAAGAAAGATAGAAAACTCACATTTATGTTTAAACTTGAAAAGTAAACTAAATTTAAATTCTTGAAAGATTTGAAAGTCGCATGAAATAATACTATCAATAATAGAATTGTATAAAAGATTTTGGTAATATCTCAAAATTAAAAAGAAGCACCATCTATATTAAAATAAGGGTTAGATATAGTCTCCCTCTCATATTTGTGTCCCTATTTATTGAAGTGTATCTTGAAAGCTGGGGAAGTTCCTTTTTTGTATCAATCTCCCTTATAAAGCTGGGGAAAAACGGAAACCAGCAGTCATGCCAGTCGTACCCTTGTTCTTTTGATTTTTATTTTTTTTCCTCTTGGCCAAGGACTAGTCTAACAGGCCTGTAGCCATTTGTAGCATGTATCTAGGCTATAACCTTTAAGTAACAACATAAAAAAGGCTATATTCATAGGGTGGAACATATGTTACCAAAAAATAGGAATTTTCTTGCATGCTACACTTGAAAGCTCTCAACTCGAAGAAATCATAGAAGGCAATGAAGGAAAAAAATAATCAGACTCACAAAAATCAAGGGAAGTAACAAAATGTGCAAGTGGAAGTAGAAATGGTATTGATTTCTTCGTCCCCATCTCAGTATTGCAAATTTCATGACCATCAATTTATTTTAATGGGACTCCCCATTGGATTGTTGAAAATTGGGCAGCTAGAAGAAAAATCAATATTTACTTTTTTCACATGCATGATTAAAAGTTTATGGAGATGAGTTTGCCTCCAACTCTAGTTGACAATTTTGTGGATCAAAAGCCGGGGGAGTCACTACATGTGATTGGTGGTACTTTTATTTTTAACAATGCTATGGAAGTTTGGAATATGATAGAGTATGATGACTCAAAGTCATGGCTACGTCGGTTCTCTATCGCCGATTACCATATTCGAGGAAATGTGGATCGTTTCTTTAATAGACTACTGGGTATTGGGAAAACGAGAGAGTTTTTGTGGTCAACGAGCAGCAGATTATTGATTTCATATGACCATGCACATTAAGTTGAAAAGAGCACAGATGGTCTTAGGAACACTACATAGTCCGAGTTTCGTGTTGCACCTATAATTAATACTTACAAAGAAAGCCTTGTGTTGCTTGAGCAACAACCAGAATTTGGAGGAGACACTTTTGAATTTGAAAAGGCCTCATATATTTCCCACATCAATAGCTTTATCGGAGATGACAAGTTCTTGAAGGATTATCTTCCTATTGATCCTTCTAACTATGCACTCCTTGAACAGGCCAAAGATGGTGTTCTTCTGTGGTAAGTATCATACAATGATTCTATATGGTACATTTTTGTTTTCACTTAATCATGTGACTTGTATGTTTGTTGATTCATTTACTAACCATGTAATGCAGTAAGCTTTTCAATGTTCCAGTCCTTGGTACTATAGATGGGCGTGCTATCAATACCAAAAATGTTCTTAATCCACGGGAGAGAAATGAGAACCACATACTTTGCCTCTATTCTTCCAAGGCAATTGGTTGCACGGTGGTCAATATTGGCACACAAAAAGATATTTTATACTTTCATGCCACACAAAAAGGGGAGGGATTGATTTGTGTGGTGTCCAATTTTTCGCGTGCACAAATTATAGAAGGAGTTGGTTGTTCTATGTGTTCCTTATACTACAGTTGCAGAATAATAAATGCAGAAAGTAAAGAACACAAGTATTTTTACGTGGAAAATACTTGACTCAAAAGGTGAAAAAACCACGACCTACTACCCAATAAGATTGTTTCCAACACTTTACGAAATCACTAAGCCAAAAATAGTGTTTACAAAATTCTTATAAACCTAAGGATTATCTCTAACCCTTTTTGGAAACTAGCCTCAGGCTGTTGCGATAATTTTAAGTTAACTCTAACTTGAACAATACACACAAAGTACCTAGTACATATACTTTTAGAGAAAGATGAAAGGTACACAAGAGTACCTAATACAAATGCTTTTAGAGAAAAATGAAAGGTATAACTCAAAAGCCCTACTACAATGAAACTAGACTAAAAGATAGATACTTAAAACTGGTTCTTCTATCTGGTTCATGTAGCTTCAGGTTCTCACACTTGAATCACACATGAATCGCTTGAAAAATGCCTCACTATTTGTCTCTCAATTCTTGCTTAACTTCAGCATTTGTGCATCACATGTAAAAGAGAACGAACTGATGTATATATACAGTTAGTATAATAGGAAATAACTAGAGTTCTAATGCTATACTCTTCCATGGTAGAAGAGTTCTAGTTAGTCTCAACTTCTAACTCCTCCCTTATGTTGGATAAAATTCTCTTCGAATAAGGAGTCCCGCTCCTTATCAATTATGAAACCTTTTCGTTCATGAGATATCAGATATAACCACTTAAGCTTAGCTCCTTCATGTGCATGCCTTGTGCTTGAATCTGCCCGTGTCTATGTACACTGTGTATGGACTTGGTTCATACATGTGTTTCTTTGTCAATCATCAAAACAAACTTACTAAAGCCAACAAATTTCCTCTTTTTGATGATGACATAGTCGGTGCTTTTCATAATCATGAAACCCGTTTCAACTCAACTTCAACATCAACACAATGTTAGAACAATTTTTATTTTGTAGTCACAAATTATCAAGGACAAGGTTCTTACATTATAAACATCACAGTTCAAAGTAAAAGCACAACATATCTTCCCACTTTTGTCTTCATCGAAAAGTTGCATAATTATGTTAGATATCCAGATTTAAGCAGATCTTACACATGGCCATTTATGCTACTTCAAATGCAATAATGAAGTCAAGTATCACTTATCAGTCTATGGATATTAGTCATCTAAGAAGCATCAATAAATAATTAGAACAAAATTAGTTGATTATCATTGATAAGAGTCATCCACAAAGCATAAAAGGAAATAAAGGTACTGCATCATGAGCAAAAAGACAAAAAAGAAAAAGCATCCCATCCGAGTTACTGGTTTTCTAACTAGGCTAGGAAGGTTTCAAGGTTGGGAATGACCAGGTTCTTGGTTTCTGGCCTGAAGCAGCTTTAGCATGTCATGAAGAATGCCTTCATTCTTGTCCTTTTCTTTTGCAAGCTCACTTTTGAGAGCATCCCTCTCAGTTTCTACTTCAGCCAGCCTTTTCTTCACCCTCTTAATCTCAGCATCTTTAGCCCCACTCTCCTACACCTAGTCTCTCACTTTGCTGTTCACATGCACCCTCTTGGATGAACCAGGTTCATGGGGAGCAATATGGACTTCACAGTCACATGCAGTCAAGGTGTTAGCCTCAAAGTGATCTTTGCTTGTGCTAACATCTCATTTCTTGAGGGTAACATTGAAGTGACCAAGAATAATTGTGAGAATAAATCCAAAGGGTATGTCATGCGTTTTTGTATCAGTTAGTACCCTATCAAGGAACTGGATGATAAACCCCGACCAATTTATCTGCCTCCACTATCCAGGCCCTCCATAAGGACCAGGTCCATTAAGGTGGTAATGTGCCTTCTTTCCTGCCTGGGCAACACAACCTAGTTGACGAATTCAAAGAGAAGCTTGTAGGCAGGATTCATCTCACTTTTGTACGTAGCCTTAAGCTGTATCTTTAACTCATTGTCAGCAAATTTTCTTGTAATGCAAAGGGAGGTGGGAAGATTTTCTAGGCTTAGCCATTTCAGCTTCGTGTAGTCACTGTACCCTTTAGTAGGTATCTCTAGAATTTCTCCCAATTCCTTGTCGTCAAAGCTCATAGTCTCCCCTTTCACTACACTGGTGATCTTGCCATTCTTGCTTTTACAATTAGCCATAACCTCCACAATCTCAGCTCTGGCTAGTCTTCCTCCCATCTGAAGGACCACGTCCTTCCATCCCTAAAGTTCACGCTTCTTTAGCATCATCATCATTCCTTCCTCCTCCAAGTCCTTGAGGAGTCTACCTTTTAAGATTGTTATCTTCCCAAACTTCACCATTTTGTCATGGTCCTTATCAGTTTCCTCTTTTTCTTCACTTTTTCTTCTTCCACTACCTACACTTTCCTAGATTTCCTGGCAGACCTGATTCTTTTTGCCAAGGCAGAAGGCTCTTTGAATAAGACTTCTTTTTGGAAGTCTTTCTTTTCTTTGCTTTTGGAGTCACAACCTCCACCTCCTCTGCCTCGTCATTATCATGGAGGACTAGGTCCATCTCCTCAATCTCAATTGCCTCAATAGGTTCACTCACTTTCTTCTTTCCCTTTGCAATAACTTTTCTTTTACTCTCTTCTAAGGCTCTTTCGAGTTCATCCTCACTCTACTTCTTCTGATTCTTTGTAGCTCTCCTCTTATAGGAGGAGTCTCTACAAGGATAGAATAGGCAAATTTTCTCTTCTTGTGTGCCCTAGCGGTTCTAGGTATTTTAACTTTTTAATTTTTCTTCTTCTTCTTCTTCTTCTTCTTCTTCGGTTTATAGCTGTTAGACACTCGTTTCAGTAAATCTTCGAGGGGTTCCTGCACAGATGGAACAGGTTCTTGGAACCTCTTCCTCAACCTAACTAGCTCTTTAGCTACACTAGCATCACCAGATCCACTACCCTTTTCCTCTTTCCAACTTTCTTCCTCCACAATAGCTTTCTCACTCCATAACACCATCACCCTTGTTTCCTCAGTTAACCCAACAGGATTAGGTGAAGGTTCAGCCACTTCTTTTCCCTTTCCCTTTACATCTCCTTGAGCATCCTCACTCCCTTTTTCTTTTTTCTTTTTATTTTTAGCACAAACTATACTAGACTTAGTAGGTTCTATCCCATCAATCGTACCAACCAGAACAAATATGTTCTCCAAATTCTCATCCACTTCATAAATGACCTCAAAAGAAATATTTATACCAGAGGTTACTTGTTCTGTTCCAAATGAAATAGTTTCTTCCCCCTCAGTTGCAGACTCAAAAGATTATTCTGATTTTTGGGGTTCTTCTTCTTGGCTTTCTTTCAATTTCTCATTTATTTTCTTAATATGTTCACTGCGAGCGACTATCTTACGGGTAAACATCTTAAACCTTCCTTTCTTAGAGATATGTATGGTTGAAGGTGTGGTAGAAGTGTAGGTGATGATTTTTTGGGTGGTGCAGAAGGGTTTTCAGATGGGTTTGCCATTGATGTGTGTAGAAGAGATAAGAGAAGATAGAGAGAATTTTTTGACGGCTGGAAAATTAGAAGTGAAAAAATGGTTAAGGCCTAATGAATTTAAAGAGGTAGAATTTGAGTGGGTAACTGTTTCTTTTTGAAGTTCAGAAGTCTAATCAAACTGGAAAGTCAGTTTGAATGGACGTTGGACTCTTCCCTAGAATCTAGGCAATTATGGCACGTGAGACTCTTTTTAGGTGAAACTTATTCATTTAAAACAGATAAACTTGTGATGACCCGATAGGTCATATTTAAATTTAATAAATTATTTCTATGTTCTGAGACCTTAATAGAACTATTCATTATTTACGTATAATTTTTCAGAAAGTTTTAATGTGAAAAATAGATTAAAATATGAAATAGAGCTTTAAAACTCACTTAAGTTGACTTCAGTCAACATTCTAAGTAAATGGATCCGAATCAGTATTTTGACAGTTCTGATAGGTCCGTATCATAATTTGGGACTTGGGCGTATGCCCGGAATCGAATTCGGAGGTCCTTAGCTCGAGTTATCGGATGTTGTCAAAATTTTGAAGTTTAAAGGCTTAATGAATTTAAAGAATTGACCAAAGTTCGACTTTGTTGATATCGGGTCCATATTTTAGTTTCGGAACCTGGTATAGGTCTGTTACTATATTTATGACTTATCTACCAAATTTGGGGATAAACGGAGTTGGTTTGACGCGATTCGAACGTTCGAATGTTAAAATAGAAATTCTAAAGTTTTATTGAAAATTTCATTTGATTTGGAGTCTGATTCGTAGTTCTAGGCATTATTTCTATATTTTGATCATGCGAGCAAGTTCGTATGATATTTTTGGACTTGTGTGCATGTTTGGTTAGGAGCCCCGAGGGCTCGGGTGTAATTCAGATTATGATCGGCGTATTTCGGAACCATGAAACTGCTGAACGTGCTGCTACTGGTTTCCTTCTATGCGATCGCGTGACTGTGTCCGTGATCGAGAAGGCTTAATGGTCACAAATGAAATTTGTACTATGCGATCACACAGTTGGGGAAGCTAAGGCATCGCGAACGCATGGGCAAAGTCGTGTTCGCAAAGAAGGAATGAGGCAGAAACTGAAGCACAAAATTTGTACTACGCGATCGCACAAGGTCGTCCGCGATCGCCAAGGCTAAGAAACTGCGCTTCACGTTCGCGAGAGCACTGCCGCATTCCTTATCCTATATTGATTATATTTCATGATTCCATACTCATTTACATCATGAATCCGTAAATGTATGGAAGAAAAATCAGTTCTTTATAAAATCTTCCAAAAATATAAAACTAAGATTTGAAGGTCAATCCGATCTCGGAATTCAATAAATTTTGTATGGTTGAACTCGTATCGGAACGGGTGATCGTATTTCATGTGTTTTTTTGGGTTTCAAGACATAGGTCCCACAATCAATTTTTAAAATGAATTTCTTATTTTAATCCATTAGTAAATTCATATGGAATTAATTCCTACGATTCATGTTGAGTATATTGAATTGTTTGTGACTAGATTTGAAGCTTTCAGACACTAATTCGCGAGGCAAGGGTGTATTGTAATCTTGAGTTGGTTTCAAATCGAAGTAAGTGTCGTGGTTATCCTTGACTTGAGGGAATAGAACCCTTGAATTAATTGTTATATGAAATTCATGTGAACGACGTATAGGCGAGGTGACGAGTGTCTATATGCCATCAAATTAATTGTTTGTATAATTATTTTAAATCATAAATTATTTTAAGACATGAATTAATTATTATATTAATTGTTTCTCTTATATTCCTTGCTCAATATTATGCCTTAAATCCATGCTATAATTGTTACATGTTATTTGACTTACGTGACTTAATTGCTACTTGACGTTTAGTGTATTAGAAATTAAATTGCCTATTTTCTCCCTGATTTCAATAATTAATTGTTACTTGTCATTATTTGTTCCTAAATAATTTATAAATATTGTGTGCATTTAACATTGGCTTGCCTAGCAAGTGTTAGGCGCCATCACGGTCCCGAAGGTAGGAATTTCGGGGCGTGACAAGTTTGTATCTGAGCACTAGGTTACTTAGGTCTCACGAGTCACAAGCAAGCTTAGTAGATTCTGAAGGATCGGTACAGAAACGTCTTTACTTATCTTTCAGAGGCTATGAAGTTTAGGAACAATATCACTTCTTTCTTATTCTGTCGTGCGACCTTATTCTATCATCGATGATTGAATCATTCTATTCTTATTCTCTCGCAGATGGTGAGAGAACGTAATACATCTACCGATGGATAGGGACCAGAGCCCCCGGTGGCAACTATGGCCAGGGGTAGAGGTCAAGGCCAAGGTCGGGCTAAAGGCCGAGGCAGAGGCAGAGGTAGAGCTCAGTCTAGAGCTCGAGCAGTTGCACCTGTTGTAGAACCTCAGGTGGATCTTCAGGAGGAGGTTCCAGTTCAGACTGTACCGGTTGGACCAGTTCAGGTCCCGGAAGGATTCATAGCTACTCCAGTGCTTCAGGATGCTCTAGTCCGTTTGGTGAGTCTTATGGAGGGCGTGGCCCAGAATGCTACATTTCCAGTGGCATCAACTGTCACACAGGCTGGGGGAGGAGCACAAACTCCCACTACTCCCGCTCCGGAGCAGATGGCTCCCCAGAATCAGGCTCTAGCAGCCCCGCTAATTGGGGTAGTTCAGCTAGTTATTGTGGCACAGACCAGTGACCGGCCCGCCATGTCTTTTGAAGCCTTATTGAGACTGGATAAGTTTATTAAGCTCTTTCCAGTTCACTTCAGTGTTACATCTTCTGAGGACCCACAGGATTATCTTGACCGCTGCCATAAGGTGCTGCGGAACATGGGTATGGTTGAGACCAATGGGGTTGATTTTGCTGTATTTCAGATGACGGGTTTCGCCAAGAGGTGGTTGAGAGATTATACATTGACCATACCAGTTGGATTGCCTGCATTTACCTGGGAGCAGTTCTCGCAACTATTTCTGGAGAAGTTCCTTCCTATCACACTGAGAGAGGATTACCGCAAGCAATCTAAGCGACTACAGCAAGGAATTATAACTGTTAATCAGGATGAGTCCCGTTTTGTGGATTTGGCCCGTCGTGCTCTCCTTTTACTACCTACTGAGGGAGAGAGAGAGTGAGGAGGTTTATTGAGGGACTCACTCGCCCTATTAGCCTTCAGATGGCCAAGGAGACCGGAAGTGAGATTTTCTTTCAGGCGGCTGCTAATGTCGCGAGGAGGATCGACATGGTTCTTGCACAGGAAAGAGGCCAGAGGTTTGATAAGAGGCCTCATCAGTTCGGTGGGTTCAGTGGTGCCTCATCTGGAGGCAGGGGTAATTTTGGTAGGGGTCATTCTCTTAGACAGTTTCATTCAGCACTTCAGGAATATTATAGTGCTTCAGGGAGTGACAGTCATATCATGCCTTACTCTGGGCAGCCAGCATTTGGTACACATTCAGCTCCTATCAGCGCACCACCACTCCAGAGTCACTATAACGGTTATCCGGCCCATTCGGGTCAGCTTCAGCTTCAGCATCCACGACAGCAAGATGGTGTTATGAGTATGGGAACATTGGTCACATTAGGAGGTATTGCCCTAGGTTGTTAAGCAACAGATCTCGGTAGGATTCTCGTGCCATCATACCGGCACCGGTTGCTTTACCGCCTGCTAAGCCAGCTAGAGGTAGGGGTCAAGAATCTAGAGGTGGAGGTCAAGACGTTAGAGGTGGAGGCTAGCCAGTTCAAGGCCGCCCCAGAGACGCAGTTCATAGTGGTGGGGCCCAACTCCGATTTTATGCTTTTCCAGCTTGGCATGAGGCCGAGTCATCCGATACCGTGATCACAGGTATTGTTCCAGTTTGCCATAGAGATGCTTCAGTTCTATTTTATCCAGGATCTACTTATTCCTATGTGTCCTATTTTGCTTCATATTTGGTTGTGCCTTGTGATTCTCTGAGTGCTTATGTGTGTGTGTCCATAATGGTGGGAGACTCTGTTGTCGTAGATCATGTCTATCCTTTATGTGTGGTTACTATTGGGGGTCTTGAGACTAGCGTGGATCTTCTGCTTTTTGACATGGTAGACTTTGATATTATCTTAGGTATGGATTGGTTATCACATTATCATGCTATATTGGATTGTCACGCCAAAATGCTGACCTTAGCCATGCCGGGATTACCTAGACTAGAGTGGAAAGGGACTCTTGGACATTCTATCAACAAGGTTAAATCTTATGTGAAAGCTCGGTGTATGGTCGAGAAGGGGTGTCTTGCTTATTTGGATTATATTCGCGATCCTAGTGCGGAAGTTCCTTCTATAGATTCAGTTCCAGTTGTCCGTGAATTTCCAGATGTATTTCCTGAAAATTTGCCGGGGATGCCACCCGGCAAAGATATTGACTTCGGTATTGATTTGGCTCCGGGAACCCGCCCAGTTCTATTCCACCATACCGTATGGACCTTCCGGAGTTAAAGGAATTAAAAGAACAATTACAAGAATTGCTTAACAAGGGCTTTATTAGACCTAGCGTCTTGCCCTGGGATGCGGCCGTGTTGTTCATGAATAAAAAAGATGGATCGATGAGAATGTGTATAGATTATCGGTAGTTGAACAAGGTCACTATAAAGAACAAGTATCCGTTGCTAAGAATTGATGACTTATTCAATCAGATTCAGGGTGCCAATATGTTTTCAAAGATCGACTTGAGGTATGGTTACTATCAATTGAAGATTAGGGCATCTAATGTCCCTAAGACAACTTTTCGGATTAGGTATGGACATTACGAATTCCTAGTGATGTCATTCGGGCTAACAAATGCCCCATGCATCATTTATGGGTTTTATGAATCTGGTGTTCAAGCCTTATTTGGACTCTTTTGTGGTTGTGTTCATTGATGATATCTTGATTTACTCCAGCAGTCGAGAGGAGCATGAGCAGTATCTTTGGATTGTGCTTCAGACTTTGAAGAATAGTCAGTTATATGTTAAATTTTCAAAATGTGAATTTTGGTTAGGCTCAGTTTCCTTTTTATGGCATGTAGTATCTGCTGAAGGCATAAAAGTGGATCCTAAGAAGATTGAGGCAGTTTAGAATTGGCCTAGACTTACTTTAGCTACAGAGATCCGGAGTTTCCTGGGTTTGGCAGCTTATTATCCCCGATTTGTTGAGGGGTTTTCATCTATAGCATCTCCATTGACCAAATTTACCCGGAAGGGTGCCCCATTCAGATGGTCAAACGAGTGTGAGTTGAGCTTTCAGAAGCTCAAGACCGCTTTGACTACAACACCAGTGTTGATATTACCCACAGGTTCAGGATCTTATACGGTGTATTGTGATGCATATCGCATTGGGCTTGGTGCAGTATTGATGCAAGATGGTAGGGTGATTGCATATGCGTCGCGGCAGTTGAATGTTCACAAGAAGAATTATCTTGTTCATGACTTAGAATTGGCAGCCATTGTTCACGCATTGAAGATTTGGAGGCATTACCTTTACGGTGTCTCGTGTGAGGTATTTACTGATCATCGTAGCCTTCAGTATCTGTTCAAACAAAAAGATCTAAATTTGAGGAAGAGAAGATGGTTGGAGCTGTTGAAGGACTATGATATCACTATTTTGTATCACCCCGAAAAGGCCAATGTGGTGGCTGATGCTTTGAGTAGAAAGGCTGTGAGTATGGGTAGTTTTGCGTATATTCCGGTTGGTGAGAGACCGTTAGTGGTAGATGTTCAGACTTTGGCTAATTAGTTCGTGAGGTTAAATATTTCAGAACCCAGTTGGGTTCTAGCTTGCACAGTTGCTCGGTCTTCTTTATATGAGCGTATTAGAGAGCGACAGTATGATGATCCTCATTTGCTTGTCCTTAAGGAGACGGTGCAACACGGTGATACCAAACAGGTTGTTGTAGGGGAAGATGGAGTTCTACGGATGCAGGGTAGTATTTATGTGCCTAATGTGGATGGACTTCGTGAATTAATTCTTGAAGAGGCAGACAGTTACCGGTATTCTATTCATCCAAGTGCCGCCAAAATGTATCAAGATTTGCGGCAACATTATTGGTGGAGGAGAATGAAAAAGTATATAGTGGGATATGTAGCTCGGTGTCTAAATTGTCAACAAGTCAAGTACGAGTATCATAAACCTGGTGGTTTGCTCCAGAAGTTAGAAACTCCTGAGTGGAAGTGGGTGCGTATCACTATGGATTTTGTTGTTGGGCTCCTACGAACTTAGAGAAAATTCTATGTAGTTTGGTTCATTGTGGACAGGTTGACCAAGGCAGCATATTTCATTCCAGTAGCAGTTACTTATTCTTCAGAGTGGTTAGCTAAAATTTACATTCGTGATATTGTCCTCCTTCACGGGGTGCTCATGTCTATTATTTCCGATCGAGGTATACAGTTTACCTCATACTTTTGGAGGGCTGTACAATGTGAGTTAGGTAAGTGGGTTGAATTGAGTACAACATTTCATCCACATACAGACGGACAGTCAGAGCACACTATCCAGATATTGGAAGATATTCTTCGCGCTTGTGTTCTAGACTTTGGAGGTTCTTGGGATAAGTTTTTGCCACTTGCGGAGTTTTCCTATAATAATAGCTACTAGTCGAGCATTCAGATGGCTCCATATAAGGCATTATATGAAAGGTGATGTCGTTCGCCAGTTGGCTGCTTTGAACCGAGAGAGGCTCGATTGTTGGGTACCGATTTGGTATAGGATGCCTTGGATAAGGTCAATATTATTCAAGATCGACTTCGCACAACTCAGTCTAGACAAAAGAGTTTTGCCGACCGTAATGTTCGTGATGTTGCATTCATGGTTGGAGAGAGAGTATTGCTCCAGGTTTCACCTATGAAGGGTGTAATGAGATTCAGAAATAAGGGCAAGTTAAGCCCTAAGTATATAGGACCCTTTGAAATTCTTGAAAGGGTAGGTGAATTAGCTTACAAGCTTGCATTACCACCTAGTTTATCAGCAATTCATCTGATGTTCCATGTGTCCATGCTCCGGAAATATAATGGTGATCCGTCCCATGTGTTAGATTTCAGCTCAGTCCAATTTGACAAGGATTTGACTTTGGGGAGGAGTTGGTAGCTATTTTAGCCCGGCAGGTTCGACAGTTGAGATCTAAGAAGTATCTATCAGTTCGTGTGCAATGGAGAGGTCAACCAATTGAGGCATCTACCTGGGAGTCCGAGTTGTACATGCCGAGTAAATATCCACACTTTTTCACCAACTCAGGTACTTTTCTAATTCCGTTCGAGGACGAACGTTTATTTTAGTGGTGGAGAATGTGATGACCCGATAGGTTATCTTTAAATTTAATAAATTATTTTTGTGTTCTGAGACCTCAAATAGTACTATTCACCATTCCTCGACTTACGTGCGCAGTCTGTATAATTTTACAGAAAGTTTTTGTGTGAAAAATGGATTAAAATATGAAATAGAGCTTTAAAACTCACTTAAGTTGTCTTCGGTCAACATTCTAAGCAAACAAACATGGATCAGTATTTTGACAGTTCCTGTAGGTCTGTATCATAATTTGGGACTTGGGCGTATGCCCGGAATCAAATTCGGAGGTCCCTAGCTACAATTATCGCATGTTGTCGAAATGTTGAAGTTTAAAGGCTTAATGAATTTAAAGAATTAACCAAAGTTTGACTTTGTTGATACCGGGTCCGTATTTTAGTTCCGAAACCCGGTATAGGTCTGTTACTATATTTATGACTTATTTTCCAAATTTGGGGAGGAATAAACGGAGTTGGTTTGATGCAATTCGGACGTCCGGATGTTAAAGTAGAAATTCTAAAGTTTTATTGAAAATTTCATTTGATTTGGAGTTTGATTCGAAGTTCTAGGCATTATTTTGGTGTTTTAATCACGCGAGCAAGTTCGTATGATGGTTTTGAACTTGTGTGCATATTTGGTTTGGAGCCCCGAGGGCTCGGGTGTAATTCGGATCATGATCGACGCATTTCGGAACCATGAAACTACTGAACCTGCTGCTACTGGTTTCCTTCTATGCGATCACATGACTGTGTCCGCGATCGCGAAGGCTTAATGGTCACGAATGAAATTTGTACTATGCTCGCGATCGCACAGTTGGTGAAGCTAAGGCATCGCAAACGCATAGGCAAAGTCGCGTTCGCAAAGAAGGAATGAGGCAAAAGCTGAAGCATAAAAGTTGTACTACGCGAACGCACAAGGTTGTCCGTGATCGCGGAAGGCTAAGAAACTGTGATTTGCGTTCGCAAGAGCACTTCCGAGCAAAAGATGGGCAACCTGAAAATGTGCTTCGCGATCGCGAAGTATTGTCCGCAATCGCATAGGGTAAAAACCTGGGCAAACAGAACTTAAGTTCTGTAAATGAGATTTCGTCCCATTTTCTACCATTTACGATTTTGAGCTCGGGTAAGACAAAGTTTGGGCGATTTTCATGGGAAAACATTGGGGTAAGTGTTACTTATCCTATATTGATTATATTTCATAATTTCATATGCATTTACATCATGAATCCGTGAATTTATAGAAGAAAAATAAGATTTTTATAAAATCTTCCAAAAATATAAAATTAAGATTTGAAGGTCAGTCCGATGTCAGAATTCGATAAATTTTGTATGGTTGAACCCATATCGGAATGGGTAATCGGATTTTGTATATTTTTTCGGGATTCGAGACGTGGGTTTCACGGTCAATGTTTAAATGAATTTTGTATTTTAATCCAAAAAATTAGTAATTCCATATGGAATTAATTCCTACAATTCGTGTTGCATATATTGAATTATGTATTGGAATCTTGAGTTGGTTGCAAATCGAAGTAAATGTTGTGGTTAATCTTGACTTGAGGTAATGGAACCCTTGAATTAATTGTTATATGAAATTCATGTGAACGACGTATAGGCGAGGTGACGAGTGTCTATACGTCGTCAAATTAATTGTTTGTATAATTATTTGAAATCATAAATTATTTTAAGACATGAATTAATTATTATATTAATTATTTCTCTCATATTCCTTGGTCAATACTATTCCTTAAATCCATGCTATAATTGTTATAGGTTATTTGACTTATGTGACTTAATTTTTATTTGACGTGTAGTGTATTAGAAATTAAATTGCCTATTTTCTCCCTGATTTCAATAAGTAATTGCTACTTGTCATTACTTGTTCCTAAATAATTTATAAATATTGTATGCATTATTGCCTAATAGTTTCTCACTGAATATGGTATTTCTTGGAGTATCTTTTATTATATATAAGAGTTGTTAATTTATATTGCTGGAGCGGGTTGCACGCCGCAACGAAAATAAAAATGAATATATTGGGGGATCGGGTTGCACGCCGCAACAGATTATATTTTAAGTTTATATTGTTGGAGCGGCTTGCACGCCGCAACGGAAATTTATTGAAGAATTATATTGTTAGAACGGGTTGTACGCCGTAACGGAAATTGATTGAAATAATAATTGATTATGACTGCCGAGTTGGTTTCACTGTTGAAATGAGTTACCTGTTTTATTTATATTATTGTTGTTATTACTATGATTGCGTACATGTTAAGGTAAGCGACCTGCCTTAGCCTTGTCACTACTTCGTCGAGGTTAGGCTCGGCACTTACAGAGTACATGGGGTCGGTTGTACTCATACAACACTTTGCACTTCTTGGCAGATTTCGAAGTTGGTCCTAGCAACGTACTGTAGATTTGCTTGGATTTAGTTACCAGTGGAGACTTGAGGTATAGCTGCACGGCGTTCGCAGCTCTGAAGTACCCTTCTACCTTATTTTAGTTGTGTACTATCTTTCAGACAACTTTATTTTATTCAGACCCTTGTTTGTATTATTCTAGAAGCTCGTGCACTTGTGATACTTTCTGGGATGATATTTAGACATCGCTATTATTATGCATTATTCATTTTATTTCAGACTTTATTTCTGCATTTGTTTCTTTGTTATTAATTAATTTTAATTTTTTTAAAAAATTACTAATATTATTCTAACGTTGGCTTGCCTAGCAAGTGAAATGTTAGGCTCCATCACGGTCCCGAAGGTGGAAATTTCGAGGTTGGATTCTAGAGGTTGAATCAGTGATTATGTTCCCAATAGGATGAGAACTTTGATACTTATAAAGTTTCATAACCAGCCAGTTTCCTTTAAATATTACTTCAATGTTTTGTTGTAGGTTCCCTCGAGGTTTGAGGATCAGTTCCTCTCTGTTCAGTTCCCTCTGCCAGGTTGCCTTGGGTGGAAGGACCTGTTCCATCACTTGTTCCTTTCTCTGGTGCAGCTTCGGTATGGGCTGTGATTTCATTTGATTTTCTTACCAGCCCAATTGCTTCATGATCATGTTCTTGCCTCTAAAAAAGAATGTTAGTTTTATCAAAAACCACATGTACACTTTCTTCACACACATAGTTCTTTTGTTATAATTCTTATAAGCTTTACTATGTAAAGAATATCCCAAGAATACTCGCTCATCACTTCTGGGATCAAACTTAACTTGGGAGTCTTTTCCATTATTTTGCACAAAACACTTGCATCCAAATGCCGTAAGGTGGGATATATTTGTCTTTCTCCATTTAAGTAACTCATAGGTAGCCTTCTAAACAAGAGGTCTAGTCATGCACCTATTTATAATGTAGCATGCAGTGTTCACAACTTCTGCCTAAATGCTATGAGGCAATTTACTAGCAAGCAACATAGTCCTGCCATTTCCTCTAATGTCCTATTCTTTCTTTCAACTATTCTATTTTGTTGTGGAGTCCTAGGATCAGAAAAGTTATGATCTATGCTATGCCACCATAAAATTCAACAAATTTAGCATTCTCAAATTCAGTACCATGATCAGACCTAATTGATACAAGTTGATTACCTAGTTGTTTCTGAGTTTTTCTAACAAATGAAGTGAAAATGTCAAATTCTTTATCTTTAGATGTTAAAAACATTATCCAAGTAAATCTAGAGTAATCATCAACAAGCACATAACATATCTCTTACCACCTCTGCTTAGTGTTTTCATTGGTCCATATAGATCACTATGGACCAGTTTTATCGTCCTGGTAGTGCTTACCATTTTCTTGCTTTTAAAAGAGGATCTTATCTTCTTCCCCCTTGCACAAACCTCATAAACTTTATCTTCTTTGAGTTTAATGTTGGAAACTAGTTTGTTTAATTGACTTAGACTGGCATGTCTAAGCCTCTTGTGCCAAAGGAGGGGATCCTTATCCAACACACTTAAGAAAGTGAGTTCATTATCTGAAAGTATGGACAGATCCACCACATATATGTTATTCACTCTTTTTCCCTGCAAAACTATCTTGTCAGTGGTAAGCTTTATCATAAAGCATTTTGTAGAGGTGAATGCTACCATGCTACCTCCATCATACAGTTGTGATATACTTATTAGACTATACGTCAGTCCATCTATCATGTAGACATTCTCAATAGACTTAGAATCAGTCTTACCTACATTTCCAACCCCAATGATCTCACCTTTCTTTCCATTTCCAAAGGAGACATTACCTTATTTAAGGTCCTCAAGTGAAAGGAACTAGTTCTTGCTTCGTGTCATGTGCTTTGAGCAACCACTATCCATGTACCATAATTGGTTGTTCCCCTTCACTTGGACCTATAAAAAGAAATTAGGGGTTAGTCTTAGGAACCCAAACTAGTTTGGGTCTCTTTCTATAGGCAAAAGGATGGATCAAATTCTTTTTAGCCCAACTTGGCAACCTATTTTTCCCTAGAACAAAATTTTTGTTCTTTTGACTTGCCTTCTCTTTTGTTGTGCACTTACTTTTATAGTGACCAGTGTTACCATAGTGTGTGCAAATCTTATTCTCAGGGAGTGTGAGGTACTTGCCTTTTAAATCCCACTTAGGTGCAGAGTTCCCAAAGTCAAGCCCTCTTCTGTTGCTACTATGATGTTCTTGTAGCCATGAAAGTGCATTAGAGGACCTGTTCCATTTACAAGTTTTGTCTAGCTCATGCTTGAACTTGTTCAGATCCTCCTTTAAGACTCTTACCAGTTCATCCCTCTTATACAACTCATCTTTTATTTTCCCTATATTTTCTTCTAAAGTGAGTTGTGTGTGATCAACTATCTTTCTGCATGTTCTTAATTTCAATTTAAGAATTTTAGATCTAAGTTCTAGGACTGTTATATCAAGTGCATGAACCTGGTACTTCAACACAGTAGTTTCACTTTCAGTTTCATAAGCCCTAAGTTCTAGGTTTTTTCACTTAGCTTTCAAAATCACACATTCTTTTGACAGCCGTTCCTTTTCATTATTCACATCCTCATATTCATCAATTACTTCTAGTAATAACTAAGATAATCTTTCTTTCGACAAAAAAATAATCTTGTCTTTGAGATGAAGGATACTTACCTCTGTTTCTTCATCAGATTCTCCAATGGCCATTAATTCTCGTTCATCATCATCATCTGAGGTTTCTCCCCAAGTAGAGACCATAGACTTGGTTGATCCTTTGTTGTTGCCTTTCTTGGGTTGAACATGCTCCTTCTTCTTGTTCCTTCGTTCAACTCTTTCTTTATTCCATTCAATTTCCCACAAAGGACATTTGTTGATCATGTGATTAGTCTTATCATACTTGTAGCAGCCATCATTGGTTTGCTTCTCCAGATCTCTTGCTTTGTTATAGCTTCCACTTCTTGAAGTACCCTTTCCTCTCCTTAGGTACTTCTTGAAGTTTTTGGTTATCATTACCATTTCATCGTCTTATAGATCAGAACCTTCAGTGATTCTGACTGCCAAACTCCTTTCATTCTTAGGTACATCTATTTTCATAGTTTGTTTCCTAAGTTCATAGGCAGTGAGATCCCCAATCAAATCCTCCAGAGGGAGAGTAGCACTATTGCTTGATTCCTGGATGGCAGTGATCTTGCTTTCCTAAGTAATTGGCAAGACCCTAGTAAGTATCTTCTCAACTCTTTCTTTTTCAGCGATAAACCTTCCAAGAGACTTTAGTTCATTTATTAATGTAGTGAACCTTATGTACATCTCCTGAATGGTTTTTCTATCCTTCATAGCAAAGTTTCATACTGAGAATACAATAGAGTTCCTCGAGATCTCTTCGACTAAGTTGTTCCTTCATGGGCCACTTGCAGTGTGTCCTAAATTTGCTTAGTAGTAGAACAACCGTGGATTTTGCTGTACTCATCTGGACCAAGTCCACAAACAAGACACTTCCTAGCTTTGATATTCTTTTCCCATTTCTTCAGTTCCTCATCATTGCAATCAAATCTTGTCTTTGTCACATATACTCCTTTAAACAAAATTCAAGGTAGCTAATGGACCATCAGTGACAATGTCCCAAAGCTCATAGTCCTCTCCCTGAATGTGATCTCTTATTTTTTACTTCCACCTAGAGTAGTACTGGCCATTAAAGAGTGGTGGCCTGGCAGTGGATTTTCCTTTCCAATTTTCAGGTGGCGCACTCATCTTAATCTTCTCCTAACATATTAGCCTCTTCAACGATAACCCAGTCTGATACAAATTGATGTTTTATACTTCAATGCCATACAAGAGGGAGTGATTTGTGTGGTGTATAATTTTTCACGTGCATAGATTATAGAAGGACATGGTTATTCAATGTGTTCCTCATACTATAGTTGCGGAATAATAAATGCAGAAAGTAAGGAACACAAGTATTTTTATGTGAAAAACACCTGGCCCTAAAGGTGAAAAATTGTGATGATCTGATAGGTCATTTTACGTTTTAACCTTCATTACTGTATTTCGAGACCTCGAATAGCTCCATTTCGCATTCTTCAATGTGTGTGCGCAGTTCGTGTCTTTTTCGGAAAACCTTTATGTGAAAAACATTGAAGAAAATGTGACTTTTAACCTTAAAAATGATTTGAGTTGACTACGATCAATATTTTGTGTAAAAAGACCTAAATCTCTATTTTGACGATCATGATGGGTCCGTATTACGATTTTGGACTTGGATGCATGCCCAGAATAGAATTCAGAAGTCCCTAACTTGATTTAACATGATTTGTTGAAAACTAGTAATTTGAAAGTTTAAAAAATTTCTACGTTTGACTGTAGGTTGACTTTATTATTACCGAGTTCGAATTTCAGTTCTAGAACTTGGAATATGTTCATTTCACTATTTATGACTTGTTTGTAAAATTTTGTGCAAAACGGAGTTGATTTGACGTGATTCAGACGTCCGGTTGTAAATTTGAAAGTTCTTATGTTTCATTAAGAATTTCATACATTTTGATGTCCGATTTGTGGTTTTAGGTGTTATTTTGGTATTTTGATCGCACGAGCGAGTTTGTATGATGCTATTACACTTGAGTGCATGTTTGGTTTGGAGCCCGAGGGGCTCGGTTGAGTTTCGGATAGGCTACATATCGCTTTTTGGACTTGTACATATGTTGGTTTGCTGATATTTGGTGTATGACATTTTTGTGCTTCGCGATAGCGAAGGGGAGACTGGACTGGGGAGGAAATTACTCATCGCGAACGCGAAGTAGTGCGGGGTTTACCCTTCGCGAATGCAACCATCCCTTCGCGAACGTGTAGTGTTAGGAGGGGGACTAGGAAATTGATCTTTTACTCTAGGCGAACGCGAGCCCAGACTCGTGAACGCGAAGGCAAGGAGGGCTAAGCCTTCGCGAACATGAAGGGTTCATCGCGATCGCGATGGCCATTTGGACAGTGCTTTTCGAGAACGCGAAGAATACCTGACGCCCGATTAATTAAATAGTTGGAAGTCGGGATCTTATTCACTTTTCACCATTTTCAAGTTTGAGCTCGGTCTAGAGGTTATGTTGGAGAGAAAGTTCACCCAATTGCATACGTTAGTAGATTTGAACTCGTTTTCCTCTATTTCCACCAACACCCATTGATTTATAACCTTTAATCTATTCCTTTACACAAAAACATTTACAGAAATAGTATTGCAAGCTCACACTGGACACTTCAGAAATCAAGCAAGAAAACACTGAAACACCCAGCAGCAGTACTTGGCCACCAGTTGTCTCCCCATAAGTTACTAGCAACAAAAATCCACACACTGCACTAACCTTCCCAGAAGCCAGAAGTCTTCAGTTCAGTTCATTTGCTTCAAATTTTGGATGATAGAAGCATGGCAATGTTCACTCTCTCCTTTCAGAAACACCAGACAACAACAACTCTTTTGCCCAAATATATGGGCCTTTTTGATAGCTATCTTCAACTAGGCTTTATCAATTTCAAAGCAAAGTTGAAGATAGTCTCGTCTACATACACATATTTTTTGCCACACTTTCTAGGGAGTTTCTATACCTTTTCTAGTTGTAGAACATGTTGTATATGGAAGGTAATCTTCCAAATCATTTACTCAGTAGATTTATGCTCAGTTTTGCATGATTGTATTGTAGGCCTAGGCTTACTTCACCTTATTTTTGTATACCCAATTGCCTATAAATGTTGGATCGACAATTGTTATATCATCTTAGGTCTCACTACACATACCTTTCAGGTTTCATTTGGTTGTCAGATTTGGACGACCAGGTGTACATTCATCTTATTCTGGAGGTCAGGTTTATGTCTCCCTCCTTTGCTGTACTTTATTTTACATATATGAAAATCAATGTTCAAGAGAAACAATATCTATGCCTTTTCATGGTCGAATTAAGGATTTAGGTCGAAATTGAGGATTTTGAGAAATTGAGATTTAGACCTCAAATGAAGTCGGATTTTGAAACTAATCACATAATCGAGCTCGGAGGTGAATGGGTAATTGAGTTTTAGTCTGAATCTCGAGTTTTGACCAAGCGAGCTCCGAGTTAACTTTTGAAGATTTTTTCTAAAATCATTAAAGATTGAATCTTTTTCGCTCGTGGGTAGTTTCTAAAGCTTATTTTGAATTGTTTGAACTATGTTTGATTAGATTCGATTGGTTTGGAGGCGAATTTTAAAGAAAAGGCCCCGGTTGAGCTTTGATTTGATTGCAGAGCGATGTAAGTATCGTGGTTAACCTTGATTTGATGGATTAGGACTATTTGCTACGTGTTTTATGTGTGGGAACAATGTATATGTGAGGTAACGAGTATGTATGCATTGTTATTGGGCTAAAGCATGCGGGTGGAACTTGTTTTCTTGTGTTTTATTGCTTTGTCAATTATGATATCTATGTTTAGGTTATATTATTATTTCTTTGATTATTCGTTTCGTAATTATTGTCCTTTAATAGTTGTTGAATATTTTTGGAAGTTGAAGTTTGGTATCTTGGTATCATATTTGACGTTAAATATATTCTCTGCGTTATTCATTTCTTGAATTCATATTATCATCATTACATGGTGAGGAAGAGAGTAAAAGCATGAAGGGTGATGTCATGCCATTTATCTCATTTAATTATTACTGCATGGTGAGGAAGAGAGTAAAAATACGAAGGGTGATGCCGATGCCGTTCCATTTATCTCATTTATTCATTATTATATGGTGAGAAAGAGAGTAAAAGCATGAAGGGTGATGGCATTCCATTCATCTCATTTATTCACCGTTGCATGGTGAGGATGGGAGTAAAAGCACGATGGGTGATGCCATGCCATTTTATTTTACTTATATCATTATCACATGGTGAGGACGAGATTAAAAGTACGAAGGATGATCCCGTTCCATTTTCATATCATTGGTTTAACTGATTTACCAGTTGATGATTTACTTGGTTACTTCGTGATTTCATATCTGTCTTAGTTGTTATATTTGCCTCCTTTTTGCATGTTCCCTCCCAGTTTGTACGTTACCATTCTCTATTATTATTGTTGCTTTATATATACTTGTACTAGGTGTCCCGTCATAGCCTCTTCACTACTTCGTCGAGGTTAGGCTCATCACTACAGAGTACATTGGGTCGGTTGTACTCATACTATACTTCTGCACTTTTTGTGCAGATACTGGTATTGATCCCCGCGGTATGTGAGGTGTGTCAGCTTGGATCACTGCTTACGGAAACTCGATGTAGATGTGCTGGCGTCCGCAGACCTTGAAGTCTCATTCATTTTCTCATTTTTATTGTTCATTTTCTTCGAAACAATTGTATTTATTTCAGACTCTATTTGTAGACTTCTAATTGCTTGTGTACTCGTGACTCCAGATTTTTAGGAGTAGATATTATCATGTGACTTATATTAGTATTGTATCATATTGGGTTTCTATTTATCATTGTATATCATCATTGCGTTTTTAACTGTTAAAAATTTGGCTACTTAATTATCTCATATCGGCTTGCCTAGCAAATGGATGTTAGGCGCCATCACGACCCCAAGGTTGGGATTTCGGGCTGTGACAAATAACCACGACCTAATACCCAATAGGATATTTCCCAACACTTTACTAAACCACTCAGCCAAAAACAACGTTTACAAAACTCTTGTAAATCTAAGGATTACCTCTGACTCTTTGTGGCAACCAGCCTCAGGCTGTTGCGATAATTTCAAGTTTACTCTTACTTGAACAATACACTCAGAGTACCTAGTACAAATGCTTGCAGAGAAAGCTGAAAGGTACAGCTCAAAAACTCTACTACAATAAAACTAGAGTAAAAGACAAACACTAGGAACTCGTTCTTCTATCTAGTTCATGTAGCTTCAGGTTCACATTTTTGAATCACACATGAATCGCTTATAAAATGCCTTGCTCTTTTGCTCTCAATTCTTGCTTAAATTCATCGTTTGTGCATCACCTGTAAAAAATAACAAACTGATATATATATATATATATATATATATATATATATGTAGCAGAATATGAAATAACTAGAGTTCTAATGCAATACTCTTTAATGGTGGAAGAGTTCTAGTCATCTTCAACTTCTAACTCCTCGATTTTCGAGGAAAGAGTTCTCTTCGAGTAAGGAGTCATGCTCCTTATATATTATGCAACCTTTTAGTTCAGGAGATATCAGATATAAACTTATCTCCTTCACGCGCATGCCTTGTGCTTGAATCTACTTGTGTCTGTGTACACTGTACATAGACCTGATTTATGCGTGTGTTTCATTGTCAAACATCAAAACAAACTTACTCAAGCCAACACAAAATTTAGTTAAAGCAACAGTACGTGAAATCTGTGCAACAGTACCTGAAGTTTCTTAGTTTTTAAATTTCTTAGCCTCATCTGGTTGTTGGGCTGATTTGTCAAATCATCAAGGTATTTTTTAACTATTATACCTATCTCATTTGCTTGTCAAGTTGTGGGAATTGTTACTCATAATATTTCTGATGTTCTTGTTTTGGAAAATCAGATACAACTATTAGCTGATCTCAATTTCTGGAAAACTTCGCAACTTGTGGAATTGGTGGATAATAGGAAGGTTGTGAATCGTTGATCGGTTTCTTTTGCTCTGGTTCCAATGCGGTGTGATTATTAGAAGTTCTCATACACCATGAAATTCATGCCGGATCAATGTTTTAAAAGGCGGGAGCGTGAGGCGAGGCGTTTTACTTCTAACGAGGCGAGGCATAAGCCCTAAGACATGGGGCGTAAGTCCCACGGATCTTTAAATTTTACTAATTTCAAGAATTTTAAGATAGTATAAAATAAAAAATAATTATAAAAATTACATTAAAATCACAAAAACTATAACAAATAATCTATTTAAAATATTTATAAATTATAATTCAACTATGAATAATACGAAAAGTATGACATATATCATAATATGCAAATTAGTTGCAACGTCGTTACAACTCAAACATCAAAAGTAATGTATTCGATGCAAAATGTTATATGTATCTCTTAAGGAGTAATGAATATTGAAAGAATTTCGATATTATAATTTGATATTTTTTAAAAATACTCCTTTTATTTAATATGCTTTATATTGGAAAGAGAATTTATATAAAAACATGATTCACAATTTAAATATAATTCTCTAGTATCGTTTATTTTTAAGCTTCAACAAGTTAATAAAATGACACATAATTCACCATACTATACCATGATAACTAATTATTTGTAAATAGTTACTAGCTAATACTGGACTATTAAATTAATAAGTATAGTATTTCGTAAACGTGAAAAAAATTATTTAGGAAAATAATTATAAAAAAAGTTATGGACTATTATATAATAAAGACATAACAAAAGTTAATAAATAAATACTTTTAAATGAAAGATTTATATAAAATTTAATATCATAGCAGTCTTGATGGATAACATGCAATAATTTTTATTTTAATTATGACATAAAATACTCTCAACTTAATGACTACGAAAAAAGTAATTTTGATTAGTCAACGATTTATTAAGAATATTTGAGGATTTACAAGGTTAGTTACACATAATTGCATAAAGTTCTATTAGGCGAGCCCAGTACGTTGGGCGTTAGGCGTGTCCGGGGTGTAAGCCTCGACGGCCGAGGCGTAAATCTCACATAACTAAGCCCCATACATAAGCCTAGGGGCGTTTTACGAGTGCTCCGCCTCGGGACGAGCCTCGGGCGAGTCCCAATTCTACCTTTTAAAACAGAAAAACAACAACCCAGTATAATCCCACTAGTGGGGTCTGGGGAGGGTAGTGTGTACGCAGACCTTATCCCTACCCTGTGGTAGAGAGGCTGTTTCCAAATAACCCTCGGCATCCTTCCCTCCAAAAACTCTCCACCTTGCTCTTGGGGTGACTCGAACTCACAACCTCTTAGTTGGAAGTGGAGAGTGCTTACCATCAGAGCAACCCACCTTGTCAACCTTTTAAAACAGAGTGTTGGATTAAATAATAGTTGTAAAATTTGCAGGAATTAGAGGAGCTCTTGGTTTTAGCTCCGGAAAAGGTTTTACTGATCATCGATGAACTTCCATCTAAAGAAGTCAGGCTATAAGAAGCAGGTCACAAATTTTTCAACTGATTTAAGGGTGAGATAGTACTAGAAGTTCAATATCAAATTACATTTTTAGGAATTGGTAGCTTACGTTTCTAAGGACATTTTTCATTTTCTAAACATGACGTTTACACGTTGGATGTATCTGTGTTTATTATGCTGAATAAAAATCCCAGATCTCTCTGTCATATGTTTAACTCAATTAAATCTCTATACCAACAAAGAAAGACTTTTATGCATTGTTACAGTCTCTCTTTCTCATCTTTGTCTGAACAGGCACTAGACAATCAATAGTTTCAAGGACAATGTTTTGGCTTTTTAAAGGAGAATGAAAATTTTGGCTCGATGGCAAGCTTTGCCTTCCATCATAAAAAAAGAATTATTTAACCTTTCACAAATTGTTTCCATAGATAAGCAAGATTTTCAGTGTTCCAATTCGTATACTATGCATTTGAACACTCGAGGAGGAATAGTATAAGATACTAGAACAAGAATGCCACGAAAATCGGGGACTGCTAGAATCGAGAACAATAATGTCTCATTAGGGCCGGGGACTGTATGACCAGCCCTGTAAAAATAAATCATACAAGTTAGCCACATGTATTGGCAGATTTTTACTTTAGCAAATGAATGTTTATGTACTTTTAAAGATAGAAGGAATAATATAAAGTACTTTTATTTTTATCTTATTTCTTGTCTAAATGATGAGTTAATTTTATCATTTGAAAGTTAGCAAAAACTTCAAATGCTTATGCCGAAATAAATAGTAGACGTCCTCCTCAAGAGCATTATAAACATAAGAGGGACCTCTCTTATGAAACTATCATATAAAGGGTTGATTACGGAAGAATTTATGCCCAGAATCAAAAGCTATCGGATGAAAGTTTACCCGAAGCTTTAACTAATTCAACGCAAAAGGAATGTATTTTGCACAATACTTAAGTAAAAATATTCTTTATTTATTAAAGTTCCAAACTTGATGAAAAGTTTGGCATAATTATAAAGTACAAAAAAAGGAGAAAAAAAGAAAATAAGCATCATTGTCGCCGGAGCTCGAAGAGAGAGAGAGAGAGAGGGATCTGCGTTTCCCTCGGTGGAGGAAAGCGAATCAACTGCCGATTCTTGGCCTTCATCTTCATCTTCTTCAATCTCCCATTCGATCCCCAAATACTCAGAATCGGTACTCGAGGATTCACTTGTAGCAGGCCGAGCGGGAAGGCGTTCACAAGCAGACAACTCTAGTTCTCGGGCCTGGGCAATACAGTCATCTATATTAGCGATGCGCACTATGGCCTTTTCCAAGGTCTTCCTCCTCATATGATATATTGCATAAGTATTCTCAAATACGACGGGATCTTCTTGGTCCTAGAGCTTTGCTTGAAGTTTTTCAATTTCACCGTCCCTCTCAGATCTCAGGGCACTAAGGCGAGCATCGAGCTCAACATTCATAGCCGAATGAAGTCGGTTTTGGTCTATCGACCTCTTTAGACTCTCTTCCATTCGGGCCCTTTTCTGCTCGGCAGCATCGATTTCCTCGGTTTTAGAGCTTAAGTCTGCCTTCAAATTACTTATTTGTTCCTTGAAAGTAGACTCGCACTCGGCAACAGCAAGCACAACATTGTGAAGATCAGACCATTTAGACTTAGCCTCTTGAAGTTGTTCGTATAATTGAGTGGCTTCTTGTCGGTGAGCCATATCATCTTGTTCGCTTAGTTGCAATCGGGATTCAAGCTAGCCCGCCTCAGCAGTTTTTGCCTCCAATACCGGGAGGTACGTAGCAAGTTGGTTCCTTTAGGCCAACAATTGATCTTGCTCGGAAGCGAGTTCTTACTTATCGAGGATCAATCTATGTAGGCCTTCAGAAGCAGGAAAGTTGGCATATGGGAAAGAATATCAAAGTTAGGGTTATTATTGCAACATGAAAATAAAAAAGAAGATATAACAAAACAAGTATGGTACTAATGGTAGACTAGGAACTCGTATTTTAGCTACGTTTTATACTCTAATTACTATACTTTGGTTGTATGTAAGCATAACTGTTAGTACTTTATACTTATTACGAGTGTTATACTGGATAGGATGTGATTTCGAGTGGAGAACCAAGTTTGAAGCTAAAATGGATGATTTGGAGCTTTGAAGTCTGAGTAAAAGCCCAAAAATTTAAGCTGGGATCACGTTCGGGGGTTAAGGACCAAGTCTGGATGTCAAAAAATGAGAAAAAAAGATTACTTTGGAAAACATGCCTACCGCACCGCGCCATGCACCGCAGGGCATGGGGCGCTAGTGCAAATTTCCTGTAGAGTGTAAAAATCAACTCTCTAAACTTCTCTATAGGCACACCACGTAGGGTGGAGCGCCATGCGCTACGCATGTGCAAATTTCACAGAGTATTTCTCCTACTTCAGCTTGGAAAAAATAGTTTCATCCGTCCCTATTTCTACATGGTATAAATACATCAAAACATGATTTTTAGAGAACTTTTGACCTACGGAAGATTGAAAGAGCATTGGAGACTCAAAGCATAAGGATTCATCATTCTTTCCTCAAGTCAACACCCGAGTTTGTATTGAATTCATGTTTTCTTATTATTCAACTTTATTTATGATAAATTTCTCCATGAATTTGGAGTAGTTTTCTTTAGAGTTTAACGGATATGGTATTTTGATTGATAATTGTGAATTTTAACTCTAGTTCTTTGCTTGAATTCATTTATAGAGATTTGAATTGATTGCAACTTTATTCACCAATTTATTTAATCGAAAAGGGAATATTTTAATGATTATCTTTGCCTTATTTTATTTGGTTTAATTCAATGATTCTTTTAAGTAATCGAAAGAGCTTATTGAATTGTTCATTAAATCAAGTTAGGAGAACATTCGAGAGACGTTTTACTGAAGACTAATCCATTAACACATGTTTGCATATTTTTACAGTGCTTATATTAGTTCACCTCGTAGAGTTAAGATTTAATCGAAAGAGGTGTCTTGACTACACGTTTGAACTAATCATGGAGTAAATTCGCAAGTATCATTAGAAGATTAGAGTGAATCCCAAATAGCTAACTTACACCTATCCTGTCACGACCCTTATTTCTCCAATTGATATTTCGGTGTTGCTCAACTTATGTTGTTCTGTGATCAATTCTAAATTACTTTAATTTTTGCAGTTAATTGTTTTATTACTAAAGCATTATTTAAACCCAATCCATGTGAAGAAAATATTTTAACTATATTATCTTTTCCTAGCGAGCATTAATTTTGTGTTGTGTTTGTCCTTGTCAGGTACCTGCACCGCACTATGCATGGCATTGTTCATCAAGCACTACCCAGAAAGGAAGTGCAATTTCTTCCAATCTTTCTTCGAAGCCAACGACTTCAGATAATTCGCAAGCTCCACTGGCTTGGATAGAAGATTGCACTCTTTCGAAACCGAAAAGTGTCACTTCTCCTCCCTTGGGTATCTAGGGAAGGGGTTGAATAGTTGTGCCCCAAATTCCCATACTTGGGAGACCGAGGAGGAGAAGTACCCCTTTCTTATTCATCTGTTGCTGGTAGAAGAGATGAAGTTGGTGTTGTTGGCGAGGAGTAGCTGATGTTGATGGGCGCGAATTTGTTAGTGTGGAAGGAAGAGAAGCAGCTGCGGCAGGGGCATCGTTGATTATTGCTTGCTCAGTGGTCGAAGGCAGAAGAAACCCAGGGTCCGAACTCGTTGAACCGAAGATAACAATGGGGGATGGAAAGTGAGAATTAGCATTATCTGTTAGTTCCATCTCACCCCAAAATGTTTGGATCTCTTATGTGGTCGGGTTTTGAAGCTCTCCCGACTGAGCATCCGGTTGAGATGATGAAGATGTTTTTCTTCTTTAAACGGGAGCCACTTCATCACTGGCTTCCCCGTCATCCACAATAACCACTGTGGCTGGATCGGTTGTTACTTTCTTTATTTTCTTATTTTGAGTCCCTACCGAGGAAGAATTTTGCCTTTTTGGTTGCTTGTTCTCGGGTTGGGGACTCCGAAAGGAGTCACCCTCGCCGAAAGTAGATGTGGGGGGACTGCTTCGAGCAAGGGTACTTTACATCAGCCTCCTGGCCTCTTCAGGTTCAACTAAATATCGACCTCGTGATAGGTGACAGAACCCTGTGAAAGTCCTGAATCAAGCAAAAAATAGAGTTAACAACTTTTTTCATGAAGTTACCTATTTTCGTACAAATATAAAAAGGACCCGGTTTACTAGGAATTTTTGGCTTCCACTCGTACTTTAGAGCCATTTTCTTCCACCGGCAAAATTCTGGTGTTGTGATTTTCAGATTTATTTTAACAACTGGTCCAGGCCTTGAACCCATGGTGGTTCCCACCGGGTAGTTGGAACAAAAGAAACAAAAGTGTCAGCAACAACGGAAAGCAATCTTTTTCATGAATGAAGGAAATAAATAAATAAAAAACTTACGAAAGCGATTCCATGATCCAGAAAAATACAGAGTTATGGCTGGGATGATATCCCTGGTAGCGATGATGACGAATTGCTTCATCCACCCCGATCATTGTCATCATCCATGCTGGTGAGAAGAGCGTGGTGGCCATGTTTGTTGAAGTTTATTACTCCTCCATAGAAAATTTTGAGAGAGTAATGATTCATCATATGTGAAAGGGTTAGGGTTTCCCCGCTCTCCGTACACAGTTAGGAAAGGCAAGCCACTATTCACCATATAGATTGGCCTACTTGTGCTAATCAGACCCGGTACCTATGGCAAAACTCCAAAATTATGAGATCGAGCCCTTCATTCGACCCTAGGGAGCATGAACCCAAGATAAATGGATACGTATAGGCATACGTAAAACCCTCCTTGGTAAAGGTGACCCGCTCTATCATATCCAGAGCGAGGCTTTCAACGGGCAGTTGTCGTCCTCCTTCACAATTGGGATACTAGAGGGGCGAGTGGAGGATGGATACCTACTAATAGCCTAAGTCCGTTAAGACGCAGAAGGGGCATTCTTTTAGAAGTCATTAGCAGTATTAAGATATTTCGGTATGATGGTGCTTACATTGGGATGTTCGTAATTGATATCAGTTTCTCTGTCCTTATTTGCCTCCATCGAAGAGAAGATCAGAGTTTTCAAAAAGTGCAATGAAATAAGTCATGGTAATAGAGGGTCAGAAATTGTTTTTGCTAAGAGCGTTGAAGAAGATGAAAAATCTTCTAAGCAAGATGCAAAGAGGAAGAAAGACTTATGAAAATTTTGGAAGTAAAGATAATGAGTAGAAGGAAAGTAATAGACGACAAAAATCGTGGTCATGATTACCTCGATAACCGACAAAAATAATTGGTGAATTGTGGGGAAACTCGTGTTCGAGATATTAAATGCGAGAAGACAAATGTCCTTTCAAGCGTTAGAGATTGTTGTTCAAGAACTTTCCCGCCAAGAAAGAAATCTTCACCAATTTCCCGATAACGCTTAGATGTGTTATCGAAAATTAGGAGGACTATCTGTACAAGGTAAAATTGGTTTATAACAGATGGTCGAATGATAGCATGACACGTGAAACCAATGGCAAGAAAAGACAAGTCATGCAACGATCAATACCGGACACAACGAATGTGATCAATGCTGGGTAAATCACGAAGGGAGCATATTTAACGGGAGAAGATCAAGGTTTGCCATCAGATATAGCATTCAAAGAGGGAATATTTACTAACATTAAATGTGAGACTGTTGCAGAGAATATTTGCATTCATGGCATGCCGTTACATATTCATAATTGACTCTTTTATTATCATTTAAACGGGGCTTGGTCCTAGGATCTTGTTTCCCTAGGTATAACTATAAATAGTAGGTTCAACAACTATTATAAGACACGAAACATATGCTATATTTCACTTTTGCTCTCAATTAAATAACTTTATTTGTTCTATATCATTGCTTTCACTTTTGCCCTCGGAGGCATTGCGTTCGGAGCCAGACTTGTCATCTCTTTCAATTTCAATTGTTAATCTTAGTATTTATTTTATTACTTTATTATTTTTGGATCAAATCAATTCGCATGTCTATTAACCAAGTAACAAATTTTACTTTACCGTTTTACGGGTACACAATTAGTAGATAAGCACGCAATTGATACGATCCGCCACCAGGCATACCTGACAAGATCACAGATTTTCAGTGTGTAATATCCTTTGTAATGGAAGTAAGTCAAATGAATTGATTAAGAAAAGAAAAGGCCTTCACGTGGCCAATCAAATGTAAACGATTAAAAACGATTGTCGTGTTAACATTGAAAAAAGGTTAAAGTAGAAGTCTCTTATGAAAGTATCGTGGGTCATCTTGAGGACAAGGCAAAAGTAATAGACAACATTTAATTTCTACAAAGTCGTTGCTTCCTGTTCAACGGTTACTAGGCGCCTTCAAAAAACTTTACAAAATTAACACGACGAATTTGTCATGCAATCCAATATTCTTAACATAATTATTTTGCTATGAGTTGTTTTACTCAAAACCTTGAGCAATAAAAATTGAGAAAAAGAAACACATATAGATGTGTTTCATCAATACCTCTCCAGGATTACGGTATTAATGAGAATTTTATTAAAATAACAAATAATATAAGTTTAACCATGTACATTCTTTGAGATAAGTAATTTTAAAGACTCAGAATATATCTATGTCAAGGTGCATTTTATGCATTGAGATTTGAGAAGACTCATTGAATCGCTTGTAACTTCATTAAATTGTTCCCAGTTGTTACTTTTGTCGTTAAATGAGTGTGTGAGTAATTAAGTAGTATAAACTATTTGTATTCATGTTACTTCAAAGTCTGGGTGTACATGAATCGGGTTGATTTGATTTTATTAAAATAAAACCAAACCAGCTATATTGGTTTAGTTAGTTCGTTTTTTTCAGATTTTCTTGGATTGTTTTGTCACATGAATATTATTTCATTCGTGCTTTGTTAGAGTTATACACAAAATTTTGATAAATTAATATATATGTCTAGTAAGAATTGAACAAATTGACAAACATATGATCTATTAAAATATTCTAATCGAAAAATTTATTTGGTAACACATGATAGTTATATGCTTAGTCTAACAATAAATTTCGTAGATATGCTTTCAAGCTTAATCAAATTTTAATAATTAGAGATAAAAATTAATATAAAATTTAAATAATGATATATTTTATTTAATATTAAAAATTACCAATAAATCATCATTTCAAATTTGAAAAAGATATAAGAGTTTAATAGATCTTGACATATAAATATGGAAGAACAAAAAGATTGACGCATTTCAGTAATACTTTATCAAAAAGTGATTATACACATTAGAATCGAGCATTATTTAAAGTAAATAAAAATGGATGCATTTTATATAATTCTATTAAATATTATATTTCATGAGAGGATCACAAATATTTTAAAATAATGTTTAAAGAAAATCCTATATAAAATTTTAAAAGTATATATTATATATTTTTATGCCAGTTTAATTCAGATTTTGTTTGCTCCTTACCAAACCAAACCAAATCAAACCAAACCAAATCAAACCAAACCAAATAACCGATTGTTTACCCGTAAAACAGTACAGTTGAATTTATACGTGGTTTATAGACAAGTGAATTACTTTGATCCAAAAATAATAGATGAATTAGATAGAAATATAAGACAGCCTTAAAATAGAAATAGACGACATGAATCTTGATTCCGGGCGTAGAGTTACCGGGAGCAATAAGAACAATACAAATAAGCAAGAAAGTAAAATGTTATTGAACTTTTGATAGAATATAATGTATGTTTGTCAGGAAATTCGTGTCTTCTCCAATGATGATAGAGATCACTATTTATAGTTGCACCTAGGGAACACGATCCTAGGATTAAGCTCCTCTTTAGTGACAATTTTGAGGGCCATTGAAGGGTGTGTAACGATGGCGCAGTTTCGTGATGGCGCCTATCGCAATACTAGGCAAGCCGATAACCACAATAAACCACATATTCTTTAAGTTTGAAAACATAATAAAGTAATCTTAACAGTAAAATCTCATAAATACTGATACGAAAATACCGTGACTCAATACAATATTCCCTCAATAAGTACTTGAGCATAACATAGTCTGACTGCTAAATACAATGTCTAGAAAGATAGAACAATACAAGTAAATGAAAAGAAGGAGAGTCAAGGTCTGTGGATGCCAAGGAAGCTACCTCAATAATCTCCAACAAATAAAGCTCCAAAAGCTAGCAGCTGTCGTAGCTGGAAGTACCTGGATTTGCACACGAAGTGCAGAGTGTAGTATGAGTACAACCGACCCAGTGTACTGAATAAGTAACAAGACTAACCTCGGGATGAAAGAAGTTACGAGCTCAACAGGTACAGTCCAAATACATAATTTAACAGTATCGAGATGTAGACATACTTTCAAGTTTAACAGTTAAGCTCAAAACAAAGAAAATATGCCGAGTGTAACTAAAATGAGGAATGATACATCTCTATATCTACACGTCAATTATGCATGCCAACTGTAAAGCAACACAGTGATATAAATCATATGCACACTCTCGGAGAATCAATTCACCAAGTTCTCCCATTCACTCAATCCTCACAATCACTTAATCCTCACAGTCACGCAGTCCTCACAGTCACTCAATCCTCCCAATCGCTCGGCACTCGCACTCAGTAGGTACCTGCGCTCACTTCTGGTGAGTCATACTCCGGAGGGGAGGATCCCGCCCAAGCGCTATAATAAGCCAATCATAGTATGAATCAATAAAGCCTGATGCGGTGTGCATTGATCAGTGGGAATTTTGACTACTTATTTACGCCTTTTGACTTTCGTTTTAGTTCAAAAATATTTAAACGTATTCCCGAAAACTGATAAAATATTCTTACTTGCAGGAATATTAGAAAATGATCCATTAAGATGAAATCCAACTCAAGAAGGAGTGCTTTTGAACAAGGATAAAAATCAAGCACACAGGATTAAGTGCGGACCGTAGAATTATACCTGCGGCCGCAGAATATGAAGAAGAATCTACAGAGCTTTAGTGTAAAGTGCGGACCGCATAATAATTGTGCGGCCACAGAAGTCAAAGTTCAGAGAGTTTTAAATTCAAGCCCAACAAGAATTACGGACCGCACTATAATTGTGCGGCCACAGAAATCAAATGTGCGGCCGCACCCAGAATTATGCGGACCGCAGAACTCAAGAGATATGGCCGCAAACCTGAATTGTGAAGCCGCATAATCCACTCCTGTCAAGAGCTGAAGAAAATTGCGGACCGCACATAGAATTGTGCGGATGCAGAACCTCCGAAAGGGCAATTTTGTTCGAAAATTTCAGCTATATATGAATAGACTACTTTCACGAAATTAGGTCAAGTTTTTGAATACAAGAAAGTCTGTAGCCATTTTTCTTTACTCTTGTAGGAAACTTTAGTTTATATTGTGGATTTTACATTGGATCTTCATCTATTAATCATTTAATATGAGTTTTATTATCTTTTCTTCTTTATTTTCTTCATTACCCACTATGAGTTACTAAATTTCTAGCCAGGGTTGTGACCTAACCCTAGTATGGGAACCTAATGGGTGTTTGATTTAGGGCTTGTTTATGATTGGGTGTGTATTATTTAGCCTAGTTCTTGCTATAATTGCAGAATTAATAGTTGCAAACATTGGTTCAAGCCTATTTGACTTGGTCTCTACTTGAGAAAGAGAAACTTAGTCTAGAAAAATTTGGCTAACAAGAGTTTGGGATGAAATCAAGAGATTGATAGTCCCAATTAAAGGGTTGATTCTAGAGATAGTAAAACCTGACTTGAGCAATTTGTCAACTGTTTAGTTCAATACCCATTTGGACTTAAGAAATCCAAATTGGGCAAAATCACTCTCTTACCGAGAGGTATTAGAGTGAGTATTTGGCTGTTGATTGCTATAATATACCCCGACCAACGAAACTCGCTCTAAAGCCTACAACCCGTTAGGCAAACACCTATATGGAAGTCACAACCCTAGACCATTTACAAATTTGAAAAACAACAACAAAAACATTCTTCTCTAGTTTTATATTTTTCAATTGCAATCCTTAGTATAATTTTAGAATTAAAATCAAAATAAAGTTTGTGGAAGTGCAACTTAGACAATTCACGTGCTTAGACCAAATACATATCACTAATCTCATTTACGCTCCCTGTGGATTCGATTCCGACTCCTAGTTGGGTATTATTATTGCAATCGACCGCTTCACAACCCCAATTTGAGGTCTGACTTGGGCGAGGTCAATTTTTGGCGCCGTTGCCGGGGAGCATAAATACGGATTTTGCTATATATTTGATTTTGTGTGTGAATTGTCTTCTTTTCCTTCCGTGTTACTAATCGTTTTGGTGTAACAATTGTAGGTGAAACAATGTCTATCAACAACAATGATCCTCTCAGAAATATGCCTTTAGGGGATGTGGACATGGAAGATGACCAAGTTGAAGAGGTTCCTCCTGAACCTCAAGCAAATAGACGAGGTCGACCGCCTCAAGACAACGTTCCCGTTCCACCCCCACCTCCACTAAGAGCGGCTCCACACTAAGTGTTGCCAAATGAAAGGTATGCAAGTTCCATAGTCCCGTCCCGCATTAGGGCAGGAAACTTTCAAATCACAAATGTTATGCTCACATTGCTAAAGTAACGGGGATGCTTTACTTGGGCCCCGAATCAATATACTTACAAACATTTGAAAGGATTTGTGGACGCTTGTTGGGGGAGTAAACAGACAAACGTCTCCGGAGATGCTTTAAGGTTGAGGCTAGTTCCTTTCTTACTAAGTGGAAAAACCTTGGATTGGTTAGAAAGGTTGCCAAACCATTCCATCCATAAATGGGATAAATTGGCGGAGAAATTTATTGCCAAGTTCTTTTCTCTCGGGCATATGGCTACTCTTAGAGACGAGATTCTAGCATTCAAACAAGAACCCAATGAGCCTTTGCATGAGATATGGGAGAGGTACCAAACTATGGTGAAAGAGTGCCAGAACAATGACATGACGGAGTCTATGATTCAACAAAATTTTTATAGGGGGGTCAATACTATCAATCAATGCGTGGTCAACCAACTTGCCAGTGGAAATTTCATGACAACACCATATGCCGAAGCATGTGAAATCTTAGATGAAATGGCAGATACTTTATCGGCATGGCAAAGTAGAGCAAATGTTCCTCAAGGTGATCCAAATGTGATTCAC
>AWOL01S0022817.1:0-11337 GCA_000715115.1 Nicotiana otophora
GAAGGAAAGTATGAATAGCATGGCAAATAAAGAGTGATGTCAAGTCCCTCTAATCCCCCTAAGAGAAAAGAAAATGACTCAAGGAGTCGGCAACGTAAGAGCCAAAAAGAGAATATGAAGTGCTAAAGGGAAGATGAACCAATTCCATTATTTCCCTCCTTAGTCCAAAAGCCTTCATTACATGTCGAAAAAGCCCTACGTGATTTCAAGCCGAGCGATCTTTCATTAGTAGTGATCTACATGAGGGGCAAGCATATGGTACTTAGAGCCGGGCTTGTGACATTCTTTTGAGAGTGATGAGCGAATCTTTCTCGAGTCATTGAATTGAGTTCTTCATTTGTGATTGAGACGAGCTTCCGGAGAGTATAAGAGGAGGAGTTTGGGATCCACAGTGACCTGCATGAAAGTGCGAGCTTCCTTGATGAACAAAGTCAACCCTTGATGCTCAAGCGTGACATTAGAGCCATTTGTGCTTTAACATTCAATTCATAGGCTTGTTAATGATTCATGAGCGTGTGGGTAACTGTTGGTCCCAATTGATTTGTGTTTGACTCAACGTAGGCCAGCTGAAATAGCCCTTTTCTAGTGGAGGTGGGAAATTGCCTTAATTGCTTGAGGACAAGCAAAAGCTTAAGTTTGGGGGAGTTGATAAGTAGGGATTTTGACCGCTTATTTGCTCTCTTTTACTTACGTTTTAGCTCAAAAATACTTAAAGGTATTCCCGAGAACTAATGAAATGTGCTTTCTTACAGATATATTGGAAAACGAGCCAAAGAAGTGAAAATCAACTCAAAGACGGATAAAATTGGACAAGAACCAAAACAAGGCAAAAAAGGCTGCAGTGCGGACCGCACAATACTGTGTGCGGCCGCAAACTCTGAAGAGGCTCTGATAGATTTTCTTCATAGAGTGCGGACCGTACAATTATTGTGCGGCCGCAGAAGACTAGATTCAGAGAGATGAAGTTTGGGAGCTTGAAGATGTGCGGCCGCAGGATGCCAAAATGCGACCGCACTCATAAATGTGCGGTCCGCAGAATGGAACCCTGATCCAGTCCAAGAGCAAGAGTGCGTCCGCACTCAAAAATGTGCGGTCCGCACAATGAGAGGAAGTGCGGCCGCATCTCACTTTTGTGCGACCGCAAAAATTCATACCCACCAGTCAGTCTCAAAGTGCGGACCGCACACAGAATTGTGCGGCCGCACAACCTTCGCAGGAGCAATTTTGTCAGATGTTTTCAGCTGGATATAAATAGCTCTTTTTGTCATTTTTAGGTCAAGTTTGGTGCACCTGAACACTCAGAGCCGTTTTTATTTACTGTATTGGGCAACTTTATACTAGTTTAGCATTTAAACATTAGATTTTCTTTCCTTAATCAATCATTATGTACTTTATCTTAGTTTCTTCTTTAATTTCTTCATTGTCCATGAGTAGCTAAACCCTTAGCTAGGGTTGTGACCCAACCCTAGTATGGGTACTTAATTTTTTTTTATTGCAAATATACCACCAGGCATGTTGCCTAGTAGTGTTTTATTAATAATAAAAATAAAAACTACAAAGGAAGAGTACAAGTAAGGGGGACAAAAGCTATAGTATTTTTACAGCTACACCTTAGCTATATAATCATCTTTGTGCGCCTCCAATGCCCTTTGACGCAACCTCAATAGGTTGATGCCCTTTGACGTAACCTCAATAGGCTGATGCCCTTTGACGCAACCTCAATAGGTTGTTGGCGTAGTCTCACGAGGGCAAATGATCTCATAGCTATAAGGATATTTTCCAACAGCGTAAGCCAAGCAAGTACATACTGCGCTAAACCTTACCTCACAATTCCTACTGAGGCAGTAATAGCCTCACTTGCTAACCAGAATGTAAAAAATAAGAAGTAGCACGAACTAGATATTCTATAATCATCATATAGTTTATAACATACTCTATGATGATATTACATATAGTGATGCTAATAAAATGGTACAATAAAATAAGGAAAACATTAGAGTCCTGCCCCATTTTTTTCAAAAAATGAATTCTTCAATCTGTTGGTCCTTTTCTTCCTCTTCAAAATGTCTTCAAAATTCATCATATCTNGAATAAAATAAGGAAAACATTAGAGTCCTGCCCCATTTTTTTCAAAATTGTGAATTCTTCAATCTGTTGGTCCTTTTCTTCCTCTTCAAAATGTCTTCAAAATTCATCATATCTTCTTAGATCGATTGGACCGTGTGGATGTGGTAGGGGCATTCCCCTTTTGCTTTGCAACTCGCATTGGGAGTTGCCTAATGATACCTCCTTCTTTCCTGTCCGGTTTAACAATTGAGGCTTGAGATTGAATGTTTGTGTTGTTGTTCTTACCTGAAGATTGCAGCCCTTGTGCACATGCTGAATCAAGTTCATCATCATCCTCTTCATCCTCTACTTGGTCAGCCCACAATTTTCTTTGTATTATCACTCTATTTAAGAGTTCTCTTTGATCTTGTGCATTGTCATGTAGGCCAATTTGCGTATTGCTCTCCTCCCTCATATCCTCTTTGACTACATCATAATCATTCCCTGTGGACAGTAGGAGCTGCCTGGATTCAATACCATGCTCACCAAAAGATTCCAAAGATTGAGAAGGAATCTCAAGTGCCGATGTATTCAAAGTGACCGAAGGTTGCTTGGTCATAGGATTGGCATTCAACATCATGGAAACCTGAGTATCCTTGATGATTTTTTCCACATGGGGACTGGAAAAATGTATTTTAGGAGTGTTGGAGTTAATTGTTTGACAGACCGTTATCTTCTTTCTTATCTTGTAAGACTTCAAAGCCGTTAGAACTGGTAATCATCTGTGAGGTATTTTGTCGAAACACTTGAGCACTTAACTGTTGCTGCTGTTTCTTCACGGTTGAGTGTGTTTTATGATGCCTCAACCACTGTCCAGCCAACCCCAGCTGTACTCCTCCTTAAACTATCTTCATTTGATGACGTTGATGCATATCCATGTTCCTTCAAACTAACAGTTCCAGCTTTCAAGCATGCTGTTTGTGCACCAGCTTCCATAGTTGTGTTCGAAGAATTATTTATTTTCAATTCCCCATGTGCTTCCTTCTCAATTCCCCATGTCCTGCCTCCTCTAGACGTTGCATACTCCACTTCCATAACATCTACATAATCACTAGTTCTTCCATTCGTAAGAGGATAACTATATTGTCGCTGCACAGCCGAGTAATGAAATGGCACAGCTGAAGGAGTCTGTGCAGGTGCATAGAATTGTACACCTGCTTTCAAAGGTGTTTCACTGGTTTTGCCTGATTTTTGAACTCCATGACCAGGTATTTCGTCAATTATGTTACTGCTGGACACTGGTACTAGTTGCACTGGAGGAATTTGCCTCTGCATACTTCTTCTTATGCTGCTGTTTTGCACTGTCTGGAGTGCTGTTTTTTCCACTGATTGACATCGCATCAGCAGTCAGTTGTTGCACATCCTTCCCTTGTTCCATCATAGAATTATTCTGCTCATTAACAAGAACATCTGGTACTTTACTTCCCTGACCAGTTTTGTCATCAATAGTTACGGTCGCAAGTCGAGAATGTATGCCATTTGTAACATTTTGATCCTTTTCAGCAACTGTACAGTAGGTTTTTTCAGCTAATGATCTTGCCTCATAATCCAGCTGCTGCAAATCCTCTTCAGTAGCTAGCTTGGACTGTTGCTGCAATTTCACACTTCCTTGAGGGGTGTTAAGTCGTGCTTTTGAGACCTCTTGGAAATCAACTAGTTCCAACGACTTCCCAGTACCCTGTTCCTGCAGTCGAGCACCTGCAGTCCTGGAGTGTTGCTGCTCTTGCCTATTTTTTGAACTTGCACTAACCTCCTTCTGCTGCGATATCCCCACATCATCTTCCTGCTCATTGTTCAATGTTTCAAATGTGTTTGAGCATCTGATTTTCTTTAAATCATCACATCGTTCAACTGCTGAACTTGATGCAATAGTATGATTTGTATTCCCTTGTGTTTTTGCTGTGCTAGGTGGCGTATGAGCTCGATTAACTACTGTCCAAACTCGATCATCAACCCTTGTTTCAACTCGCTCCACACCTCCTGCCCATACTTGAGAATCCTTGACTAGAGCTGCCTCACCACTCTGTTCACGTCCTAACATAGGTACAAAATTAGGCTGAGCAGCTGCAAATCTTTGAAAGTTCTTGTCCTGCTTAATCTCTGCCTTAACACCTGTACTAGTCGCACCATCCGCAACATCAAATTGCCCCTCAACATTGACGTTTGTAGCATTAAAACCTGTTGTTTTTTCAACTAGTTCAATAGGTGCAGCAGCACTTCGATCATGCAAACCAGCTTTCTCCTGGACAGCTGAAACCTTTTGCGTAGTAGGCTGCCCTGTACCATAATTAATTTGCCCAGGACCTGTAACCAGAAGATTAGTTTGCCCAGCTGAAACTCGATCAATATCCTTACCGGGCTGCCCATCTACAGGTTGGGATGTATTCAAACCAACCCCAACCATGCCATTGTTCCCTTCACCTCCTAAAGAATCTGTCCATTTTTTGTATCAGGGAAAAACCAGGTAGAACTTTCAGTGGAATCACACTTTCCAGAATTTTAGCTCCAATTGGTTTTGGTGTAATTGATTTCTTGGACTCGTCAACTACCACAAGTTGCACAGTACCAAACTGGGCAGTAGCATGTTGATGTCCTGCATTTTGTAACGCAGGTGCATCTGCCCGATCGTTAGATATTCCAAGTTGCAAGTTTGGTTTGTTGCCTCTACTTGCATCTGTAACAGCTTTAGTTTTTGAGGTCGACTCCACATCCTGACGTGCTTTTGGAACCACAAGTGTTTGATGTTTAGCTTCCCCTGCTTTGTGCCCTGTTCGTGCACCCCCTGTAATATTTGCTGAATATCGATCCAACCCAAGACCTCTATAAGTCTGCAAGTCAATAGACATCCTTCCAAGAGCTGCTGCAACTGGGACTGAACCATTAGAGCTTCCAGCAGCAACTCGATCACCCACAGGATCACTCCTAATTCCTTGATCAAACCCTTGTAATTTATTACCAGTATTAACTCTATTCAAAACAACACCACTATCAAAGGCACCAGCAGTATGCACAGTACTAACAAACCCATTCAAAGTCAGATTTATTGGTCATGCCTCATGCTCATGGTCAGCCATATCAAGTGTTTAGAGAGAGCAATTTTTATTTGTTTCTTTGCATTCAAAAAATCCCGTGCATCACCCTGCAACTTTTCTGTAGCTTGATCACCTCCTTCGAATGTTTCATAACCAATTTGAGCAGTTTTCATTGTCTTTCCTTTCAACACGCGACATTGAGCTTCTTCATGTCCTTGATGCTTACAGTGGCAGCAATACGCAGGCAAATTATCATAGACAATTGATTGGAAATCCTCAACAATCTTTCCAGTTGTGACATCAATGTATTGAAGCCTTACCTTCTCTAGATGTTTGCCCAGCAAATCCAAAATCACCTTCACTCTTGCTGTGCTCGGACGCGGCCTAACTTGTGTGGCCTTATCAATAGCAATTGGCCTACCCACTGCAGCTACGATGGACATCAATGGTTTGCTCGTAAACAAGTCAGGTGCTGCCTTAGATGTTTCCTCCTTAGGATTATATCCAACACTCCATGGAAAAATCCTATATTGATGCTCCATTCCATTATGTCGAAAATAGCTAACAGTTCTTGATAGAGAACACACAAAATCTTCATATTGGTCACAACGAATTAAAATCTGTCTTTGAGCAAGTAAGCCTAAAACAGAATGACCTTTAACACTAAGAAACTTCGGCAGTAAAGTTTTTAAAACCTGCAAATCAGGTGCACCAAACGATACCTTGATTACCACTGCTTGGTGTAACCCTTCCTCCTTTGCAAACTGGTCACGTTCATCCATAGTAAACTGTAGAGTAGGAACTCCATGAATGAGGGCCGTAGGTTTTAGTTGGATTTTTGAGAGAGGGGCGAAATATTGCTTGAAATTTAAGCTTGCTGCATATGAGGTGATATTGTTATAGTTTGGAATAGCTTCATTATTGCTTTGAATTGCAGGATTTAACCCAGAAACGAACTGGAAAGTTTCAGTGATGCCCAGGCGACTGTTGCTACAGTAGTCGCGACGCCATTATTTAGATTTGTAACAGCTCCTTTGGAATTTTGGAGTGAAACTTGTTGGGGTGTGTTCGCCTTATCAAGGCGCAGCTTTTGGGACAGGTCTGGTGGTTTTACACCGCCGGACGGCGAAGCGATGGCCATAAGACCACCACCCATTACTATAGTGGCGTGTCTTCTCTTGAGAGCATTTTCAAGGTTTGGGGTATATGAATTTTAGCCTAGTTCTTGCTTGAATTTGAGAATTGATGGTTGCAAACATTGATTCATGTCTAATTGACTTAGTTTATACTTGAGAAAGTGAGACTAATTCTAGGAAAACTTGACTAACAAGAAATTGGGCTGAACTCAAGAAATTGATAGCCCCAGTCGAATCTAGAGATACTAAGACCCGACTTGAGTATTTATTACTTGTTTCGTGAGATACCCATTTGGACTTGAAAAAGCCGAATTGGACAAAATCACTCAAACTACCGAGAGGTATAGAGTGAGTAATTACGTGTGATTGCTATATTGTATCCCGATCAACCAAATATGCCCTAAAGCTATAAATCTGTTAGGTAACCGACTAGGCAGAAGTCGCAACCCTAGATCTTTTATAACTTGAAAAACAACCAAAACCAAAAACATTGTCTCTTAGCTTTACAATTACAAGCAGTAGCATAAAAGTAGAAGTAGAACAACAATTGAAAATGTGGAAGTGTAATCTTAGGCACCTCATACATTCACACTAGGTATATACCTAATCCCACATCAAGCTCCCTGTGGAATCGACCCCGACTCGCGTTGGATTTTTATTATTGCATCGACCGCCTCGCAACCTAAATTAGTGGTGTGAGTTTGGGCGACATCAGGCGGCATTGATCGGCGATAGCAGTGCACTCTTTTCAGCTGATTTGGTAAGCCCCACTTCATTTCGGGGTCATGTATCTTTTGTTTCTCATGTTTGAGGTATAGTCGGGGCCTTGTTGCCGGCATTTCTATATTACTCTTCTATTGTACTTAAAGGCTCCGTAGACAGGTTGTGGGTTGTGGCTGCTGTTGGGAATTGAAGTATAAATATTGGTAATTGGAAATCATATTTTTTATTAATTCTATAAACTCGTAATATTTTAGAAATTATGAATGAAGCTCCTAACGAGAATGATAAGGAAGTTGTTAATAAAGTTTTTTCAGTGTTTGATCAATGGAGTACATCTCCTCTTTATTCATAGATGAGTTTGGGTAGAAGGTAATCTAACAGGCTTGCTCGACCGGGTTCTCTCGGTTGAGCGTCGGTCGCGCTCCCCTAGTTTGGGACATGACACATAGGTCACACGAGTTATGAGCAGGTTTAGTAGAGTCTTGCGGATCGGTACAGAGACGTATGTACTTATCTTCGAGAGATTGCCGAACCCTTAGGAAAAATTCACTTTCTTGTACTCTGTCGTGCGAGTTGATTCCGAAAACTAAATTTTTGTTATTCTATTTTCTTACAGATGGTGAGAACACGTACTACCGAATCGGACAGTCAGCCACCAGTGCCACCAGTTAGGGTCGCGAGAGGTCGGGGCCGTGGTAGAGGCCGGGGCCGAGGTAGAGGTCGAGGTGTAGCTCGTACAACAGTTGGAGCAGCACCTATAGCACCACTAGTTACTCTAGCTCAGAAGCAGATTCCAAATATAATTGAGTCGGCGGGACCAGCTCAGGCACCAGTTGTGCCTATTGTGATTCCAGGCCTTCAGGAGGCTCTAACACAAATAATGACTGTTTGCACTGGCCTTGCTCAGGTGGTTTCAGCTTAGGTTGTACCAACCACTTCTCAGGTCGGGGAGATACTCATACCCCTATTGCCCGTACTCCAAAGCATGTAGTGCAGGGACTTCAGATATCGGCGGCACTACCAGCCCAGCTGGCTGCAACTATTCAGGCCCCGGTAGTCCCCGTTATGACAGATGTTGAGCAGAGGAGACTTGAGAGATTTAGGAGGCTACGACCTCCATCATTTAGCAGTGCTGAGTCAGAGGATGCTCAGGGATTTCTGGATAAGTGCTAGCGGATGCTTCAGACAGCGGGTATTCTGGAGACCAGTGGGATCTCGTTCACTACTTTTCAATTTTCTGGAGCTGCCTTCAGATGGTGGGAGGCTTATGAGAGGCACGGATCGGTCGGTGCAGTACCACTTACATGGCAGGAGTTCTCTGTTCTCTTTTTGGAGAAGTTCGTGCTGCAGTCTCGCATGGAGAAGTTGTGCAGACAGTTTGAGCAGCTTCGGCAGGATGGCATGTCTGTAACCTAGTACGTGATGAGGTTTTCTTAGTTGGCTCGTCAAGCAGTTTAGTTGGTTCCCACTGATAGGGAGAGGATTGGGAGGTTCATTGATGACCTCACATACCAGTTGCGATTACTTATGACTCGGGAATAAGTATCTGGTACTACTTTTGATGAGGTGGTTGACATTGCTCGGCAGATAGAAGTGGTCCGCAGTCAGGAGCTAGGAGAGAGGGAGGCCAAGAGGCCTCGTGGATTGAGTGGTTTCAGCGGTGTTCCTTTAGGGGGTCAGTATTACCACGGCATGGGTCATCCTTACAGACACGCTCAGACGGGTCGTCCAGTTCACCGTGGCGCATCATCCAGCCATGGTTCATACTGTTCTTATCAGGGTCAGCCATCTCTCGGTGCCCTTCCAGCCCAGAGTTTGTCCCGTGCTCCTTCAGTTCAGGGTTCATTTGCACCGGGTGCTTCTAGCAGTTATTCTGGTTCTCGAGGCCCGATTCAGTCCGCACCACCACTAGTACCGGGGAGCTGCTTTGAGTATGGGGAATTTGGGCATATGTGGAGACAGTTTCCTCGTTACCCGGGAGGTCCAGTGCAGCAGAGGAGCCAGACTACGACTTCAGCACCAGTTACTTCGCCACCCACCCAGCCAGCTTGGGGTAGGGCTCAGTCAGGTAGGGGTCTTCCAAGAGGGGGAGGCCGATCAGGTGGCGGTCAAGCCCGATTCTAAGTTTTTCTTGCCATACCAGATGCTGTTTCTTCAGATGTAGTGATCATAAGTATTGTTTTAGTGTGCCACAGTGAAGCTTCTATATTATTTGACCCCGGTTCTACTTATTTGTATGTATCATCGTACTTTACTCATTATCTAGATATGCCCTGTGAGTTCTTAGTTTCACCTATTTGTGTATCTACGCCGGTGGGCGATACTATTATTATGGACCGTGTATATCGGTCTTGTGTGGTAACTATTGGGGGACTGGAGACNGCTCCCCGAGTTTGGGACATGACACATAGGTCACACGAGTTATGAGCAGGTTTAGTAGAGTCTTGCGGATCGGTACAGAGACGTATGTACTTATCTTCGAGAGATTGCCGAACCCTTAGGAAAAATTCACTTTCTTGTACTCTGTCGTGCGAGTTGATTCCGGAAACTAAATTTTTGTTATTCTATTTTCTTACAGATGGTGAGAACACGTACTACCGAATCGGACAGTCAGCCACCAGTGCCACCAGTTAGGGTCGCGAGAGGTCGGGGCCGTGGTAGAGGCCGGGGCCGAGGTAGAGGTCGAGGTGTAGCTCGTACAACAGTTGGAGCAGCACCTATAGCACCACTAGTTACTCTAGCTCAGAAGCAGATTCCAAATATAATTGAGTCGGCGGGACCAGCTCAGGCACCAGTTGTGCCTATTGTGATTCCAGGCCTTCAGGAGGCTCTAACACAGATAATGACTGTTTGCACTGGCCTTGCTCAGGTGGTTTCAGCTTAGGTTGTACCAACCACTTCTCAGGTCGGGGAGATACTCATACCCCTATTGCCCGTACTCCAAAGCATGTAGTGCAGGGACTTCAGATATCGGCGGCACTACCAGCCCAGCTGGCTGCAACTATTCAGGCCCCGGTAGTCCCCGTTATGACAGATGTTGAGCAGAGGAGACTTGAGAGATTTAGGAGGCTACGACCTCCATCATTTAGCAGTGCTGAGTCAGAGGATGCTCAGGGATTTCTGGATAAGTGCTAGCGGATGCTTCAGACAGCGGGTATTCTGGAGACCAGTGGGATCTCGTTCACTACTTTTCAATTTTCTGGAGCTGCCTTCAGATGGTGGGAGGCTTATGAGAGGCACGGATCGGTCGGTGCAGTACCACTTACATGGCAGGAGTTCTCTGTTCTCTTTTTGGNCTATTGATTCAGTACCAGTCGTGCGAGACTTTCCAGATGTATTTCCTGTAGACCTACCGGGTATACCACCCGACATGGATATTGATTTTGGTATTGACTTGGTGTCGGGCACTTAGCCCATTTCTATTCCTCCATATCGTATGGAACCAACTGAGTTAAAAGAATTAAAAGAGCAACTTTAGGAACTTCTTGATAAGGGTTTTAGGCCTAGTGTGTCGCCTTGCGGTGCACCGGTTCTGTTTGTGAAAAAGAAGGATGGCACGATGCGGATGTGTATCGATTACAGGCAGTTGAATAAAGTTACAATCAAGAATAAATATCTTTTGCCGCGTATTGATAACTTATTTGACCAGCTTCAGGAAGCGAGGGTATTCTCGAAAATTGATTTGAGATCCGGGTATCACCAGTTAAAAATTCGGGATTCAGATATTCTAAAGACGGCATTCAGGATCCGCTATGGTCACTATGAATTTCTCGTGATGTCTTTTGGGTTGACCAACGTCCCAGCAGCATTTATGCACTTGATGAATAGCGTATTCCAGTCGTATCTTGATTCATTTGTCATGGTATTTATTGATGATATCCTAGTGTATTAGAGTAGCCGGAAAGAGCATGCATAACACTTGGGTATTGTATTACAAAGGTTGAGAGAGGAGAGACTTTATGCTAAATTCTCTAAGTGTGAGTTCTGGCTTAGTTTGGTGGCATTCTTGGGACACATAGTGTCCAGTGAAGGGATNTTGCCGCGTATTGATAACTTATTTGACCAGCTTCAGGAAGCGAGGGTATTCTCGAAAATTGATTTGAGATCCGGGTATCACCAGTTAAAAATTCGGGATTCAGATATTCTAAAGACGGCATTCAGGATCCGCCATGGTCACTATGAATTTCTCGTGATGTCTTTTGGGTTGACCAACGTCCCAGCAGCATTTATGCACTTGATGAATAGCGTATTCCAGTCGTATCTTGATTCATTTGTCGTGGTATTTATTGATGATATCCTAGTGTATTAGAGTAGCCGGAAAGAGCATGCATAACACTTGG
>AWOL01S0022819.1:3997-43839 GCA_000715115.1 Nicotiana otophora
TTTGGGCATTGGGAAGAGATCCAAAATATTGGGATGACGCCGAAAGCTTTAAGCCAGAGAGATTTGAGCAATGCTCTATGGATTTTTTTGGTAATAATTTTGAGTTTCTTCCCTTTGGTGGTGGACGGAGAATTTGTCCTGGAATGTCATTTGGTTTAGCTAATCTTTACTTGCCATTGGCCCAATTGCTGTATCACTTTGACTGGAAACTCCCAACCGGAATCAAGCCAAGAGACTTGGACTTGACTGAATTATCTGGAATAACTATTGCTAGAAAGGGTGACCTTTACTTAAATGCCACTCCTTATCAACCGTCTCGAGAGTAATTTAATATTGACATAAACTTTTTAAATTTCCTTCATCAACCTCATTATTGTACAATAATCTTTCTTCTGTTGTTGTAGGCTTTATCGATTTCCAATACATGTATTCTTTATTTAAAAATGTATCACATTCCATTCCATGAGGAATGCTATAAGTCATATCAAATTCACTGCATACATTACCTGCTGTCAGGTTCAGTTCAAATACTTTGACCTGCTTTTGTATTGCAACATTAATCCAGCAATCAATATCACACTCGACTTGGCCTTGATTTACTATTGCAAAATCAGTACTGCTGTCGGGGGGAATACACTTGGGTAGACAAAACCAAACTTGAACCACTCCATAAATGCACCCTCATGAAATTTCAAGGCATCATTCACCGAATTTATAAGCTTTTCTGCTGCCTCAATTTCAAATGTGTCGTCATTATATAACTCAATGCTGCAAAGCTGTATGTTCCCATAAGTATCTCCAGCACTGCAAGAGAATACAGGACCTTGCTGCCTCGTGGAAGTTCAAACAGGAAAGTATGGCAATAAGCAACTCATCAGGCAAGTCGTCAATCCCACACTTGGAGAGATCCTGCATTTAAAAATTTTTAAAAAAAACTTTATTCATTTACCTAGGAGTGGAATAAAAAGTGTTGGAGGTAGAAATATTGTTTAAAAGTATCTTAGCTTCTGGCGCTTAATACAGGGGGTAGGAGGCATCGGATCATGCATCTTACTTCAACAGAAAGTAGATAAAAGGCCACAGAATTGTTCTATAGTTTCAACATCACTGGTAATTTGATAACGAAATTAGTACCACAAGCAGAACATAAGAACACCAAATCAGTGCATAGAATGCAATTGATCAAGAAAACCAGTGAATAGAATGCAAAAATCAGAACTTTCTAAAGCATGACCAAAAACGAGCTAAAGAATACAGAGAAGAAAGGTGAATATTCAAATATTTTATTTCCTATCATTTAATCACACGTGTTCATAACAAAAAGGAAGGGTTTAATCTTGAGTAAATTAATTTAAACACCCTTATCAGTAATCATATGACTAAGTTAAAGGCACACCCCCTGTATTTCAAAAATCAAACACTTAATACCCCTATAAAATGAAAATCCTACATAAAAGTTAACGACGGTTGCTAACTTGAAGCCTTAAGTTAAGAGAGTTAATCAAAGTCAACATTTGAGCTAAACGGATTGAAAATCATGATTTAAAGGTCGGACACCTTGGAATAGATTTGATTGGAAGGAGGGTGCGGAACAAACACATTGGTTTGACTGCTGGGATTTCATTGGGATGCATCAGCGAAAAATGGAACTATCGAATCATGAGTGACTCGCTTTGTCGCGATGGGAAGAATTGCAATAGTCCGTTAATCTTTTCCCTTTCATTCATATAACATGTCATAGATGGACTAAATTGCATTTCTGCATGTTTGCTTGTATATACTTGTTTTTATATAGAAAAACCAAATTAATACATAAAACAAGAATCTGCAGAAATCATGATTAAGGCAGAAATCTGCATGTTCTCTTACCTATTTGATGTTGAGATTGATAAATCTTCAAAGCTTTCTTTCGGTGCCATCTTTGCTAAGTTTTTGTATAAATAGGATGATGAAAATGGATTGAGAATTGTTTCTGAAAATTAGGGTTAGTAGTATAGCAGTTGTCCTCCGCTTTCTTCTGGTGGTTACTGACACTTGGTTCCCGCTACTAACAATAAAAAGTTTTTTCTACTATATAGAAGAGAAGAGGAGGTCGACCAAGGGCATTATTGTCATTCTAAAAATATAACTACATTAAATATAATAGGCTCACAAGCTTGATTGTGACTTTTATTGACGGAAAAAATCAAAAATAACGTGGCCCAAACTATTGAATTCTTTAGTTGACCTCACTTCCCATTCAACTTTGAGTATCTTGTTTAAATGCACTACTTAATTAATGTTACTTTTCAATTTGTTTGAAAGGACACTACTTCACACCTTCACCGTCAAATGTTTTTTTTTCCATTTAGTATTTTTAACTAAAAATATTATCTGTTGGGTGATTTTATAATTCAACGTTTATTTAATTAAAAACATACAATGGTTACATACATTTATATATAACAATTCTAATGTCTCCTTAAGAAATATTATTTCATTTGTTTTTATTTATTGACTATTTTAGGTAAAGACTTTTTTTTGTTAAAGTAGCAATAAATTATGTAAATTTTTATTAAAGTGTTCTTATATTAGTATCAATTGATATAATTTTATACAAGTTCTCAGAAAATTGTAATTTTAATTGGAATACTTTATAAAATTAGGAAAAGGATATTTAAGAATAAAATATAGTCAAGTTCCTTTTTTGTTATAGAATATTGAATATTGTTCAAATTGTATAATAATGATTCCCTCTATAAAATATTATTTGAGAATAATCTAAACAAAAGATTAGGACAACTAATTTGGAGAATTATTTTCTTTATTATGTATTAGGCAGCATAAGAAGTACCATCCTGCATGATTATACTTTACCCTCTATGATTAAATTTAGTTTGGTATTTCCTCTGCGTTCAATAAATAATTCAATTATATAAATTTCAAAATACATAAATATAAAATTAACAATTTTTAAAAAAACTCAACAAATAATTATGGTTAAGAAAGTTGTATTACACCCTAGAGTATCTCAATCATATCAAATGAAACTAGAAAAATACTGCAATGCTTCAATTTAAGGTTGTCGATACGCAAAACCTAACCCGTTGTGATGGCGTCTGTCGCGATATTAGGGAAGTCGACCTTTCTAAAACACTTTCAAAAATTTACAGAAATAAATTAAGACATTTAAAATAACCGTAGTTTTGCATAAAAACGGGGTAAAACCCAAAGCATAAGTGGAGAAAAATAGCCCGACATCGGGGTGTCACTGAGTCATAACATCTAGATATCCAGTCTAATACAAATAGTGTCCGAGTATCAATACAGAAAAGAAAGAAAACATAGAAGGAGAGACAAGGTTTGCGGACGCTGGCAGCTACCTCGTAGTCTCCGGTACTCGATCGCGCACGAACTCAACGACCTCCGTGATCAAACACACCTGAATCTGCACATGAAATGCAGGGTGTAGTATGAGTACAACCAACTCAGCAAGTAACGGAAATAAGGAACTGAGAAGGTAGTCACGAGCTATACAAATACAATTCATTTTCAATAATTCCAACAAAGAATAGACATGGTTTCGAATCCGGCAGTTCAAATCAAATCAGTTTTATACAGTTGAAGTGCAAGTAAATCTGGATATAGAATCTTTCAAAAATTTCATGACAATGACATATAGCAACTACGTGCATCAACAAATGAAAAAGCAAGTACAGCATCTCAGGGCAACAGTCACACAACTCGTCACAACGTCTCAATCACTCGGCTCTCAACCCTCAGTTCTCACACTCAATAGGTACATGCGCTCACTGGGGTTGTGCAGACTCCGGAAGGGATCCTTTCATCCCAAGCGTTATATCGCTGCGGCGTACAGCCCGACCCAATCATATAAGTAGCCATAAGGCTCGTTGCGGCGTGTAACCCGATCCATATACCCTCACATAGCTCACAGCTCGGCACTCAGGTCCTATCTCAGTCACTAACCTCTTCAACCCTCTCGGGCTTCCAGAAATCATACAAATCAGCCAAAAGAGATAATAACAAGTGTCAACAAGAAACAAAAGGAAACGGAGATATGACTCATAAGTAGCACTGTGATTGAGTTCAAAACAACAAATAACAGTTAATTCAACAAGTACTCGACCGTTACGGGTCCCAACAATGATAACATATGGCATACGCATGATTTCTAACATGAATGGCAGCCAAATTTCTAGAAGACAGGGGGAACATATAATTAAAAATAAGTTATCCGACTTTACAGTCTCACGGTACGGACCAAGTCACAATCCCCCATGCACGCCCACACGCCGTCACCTAGCATGTGCGTCACCCCCAAAACAATCACATCATACCAAAATTTGGGGTTTCATACCCTTAGGACCAGATTTAAAACTGTACTTACCTCAAACCAAGCAAATCTCTACTCCGAAATGCCTTTGTCTCTCAAATCGGTCTCCAAACATCCCGAATCTAGCCACAAGTAGAACAATACAATCAATATAGTCTAAAGGGATTAATTCCACAAGAAAAGTACTAAATTATAGCCAAAAAACCGAAATTGGCCCGAACCCGGCCCCCGGGCCCCCGTCTCGAAATCCTACAAAAGTCACAAAACCAGAAAGCATATTCACTCATGAGTCTAACCATACCAAATTTACTCAAATTCGATAACAAAATCACATTCAAAACCTCAAAATCCCAACTCAAGAGTTTTTCTTCTTCTTCTTCCCCAATTTCTCACCCCAAATCACAATTTAGATGATAAAATTAAAGATGTAATCATGGGATTTAACCAAAACCAAGTAAGAATCACTTACCCCAATCAACTCCACAAAAATCCCTTCAAGAATCGCCCAAATCCGTGGTCTCTAGCTCAAAATATGAAAAATTGGTTCAAACCCTCGTTTTTGAAATTAATACTGCCTGCCCAGATATCCTTCATCGCGATCGCGGAACATTCCTCGCGATCGTGAAGCACAACAATTTTGCCCCACATTTTTACCCCACGTGAATGCGGAATCACCCACGCGATCGTGGATCACTGCCTCTCATACCTGCACGATCGCATAGAGCATTGGCCATACCTCCCCTCCTGCTTAAATCTTTCTATGCGAATGCGAACGCGACCTTAGCCACGCGTTCGCGAAGCACATTTTCGCACACATACGCAATCGTGTTTCTAACTCTGTGATCGCATAGAACAAACTCACCTCTACCCCAAATAAGCTTACGAGATCGCGAATGAATCCATGCGATCGCAAACCTACTGAAACCAGAACTTCAACTATCAAGCCAAGTCCAAAAATGATCCGTTAATCACCCGAAACTCACCCGAGGCCCAGGGGACCTCAACCAAACATACCAACACATCCCAAAACATTATACAAACTTAGTCGAATCCTCAAATCACCTCCATCAACATCTAAAACATGAATTACGCACGGATTCAAGCCTAATGAACTTCGAAATTTCTAAATTCTACAAACGCCGTCAAACATATCGAATCATGTCTGATTGACCTCAAATTTTTCACACAAGTCGTAAATAACACCACGGACCTAGTAAAACTTCCGGAAATCCAATCCGACCCCGATATCAAAAAGTCAACCCCCCGATTAAACTTCTCAAAAATTTGACTTTTGCCATTTCAAGCCTAAATTAGCTACAGACCTCAAATTCACAGTCCGAACACGCTCCTAAGTCCAAAATCATCCAATGGAGCAAACGGAACCGACAGAACACCATTCCGGAGTCATCTTCACACACTTCCAATTACGGTCAAAATCCTGAGACCTAAGCTTCCGTTTTAGGGACTAAGTCCCAAAACACTCCGAAACTAAAAATAAGACCTCCCGGCAAGTCACATAAGCAGAAACAGATACGGAGGAAACAGTAAATAGGGGATCAGGGCTAATACACTCAAAACGACCGGCCGGGTCATTACATCCTCCCCCTCTTAAAATAATCATTCGTCCTCGAACGAGCATAGAAACATACCTGAAGTGGTGAAAAGATGAGGATAACGGCTGCGCATATCATGCTCGGTCTCCCAAGTAGCCTCCTCGACCGGCTGACCCCTCAACTGAACCTTTACAGAACCAATATTCTTCGACCTCAACTTTCGAACTTTCCTGTCAAAGACCGCCACCGGCTCCTCAACATAAGATAAATCCTTGTCCAACTGGACTGAGCTGAAATCCAATACATGAGACGGATCGCCGTGATACTTCTGGAGCATAGAAACATGAAATACTGGATGAACTCCTGCTAGTTTGGGAGGCAAGGCAAGCTCATAAGAAACCTCCCCAACATGTCGCAATACCTCAAATGAGCCGATAAACCTCGGGCTCAGCTTCCCCTTCTTTTCGAACCTCATAACACCCTTCATGGGTGACACCTAGAGCAATACCCGTTCTCCAACCATAAATGCAACATCGCGAACCTTCCGATCAGCATAACTCTTCTGCCTGAACTGGAAAATGCATAGTCTATCTTGAATCACCCTAACCTTCTCTAGAGCATCCTGAACCAAGTCTGTGCCCAATAATCTAACCTCGCCCGACTCAAACCATCCCACTAAAGACCTACACCGCCTACCATACAGAGCCTCATACGGTGCCATCTGGATGCTCGACTGATAACTGTTGTTGTATGAAAACTCTGCTAGTAGTAAGAACTGATCCCACGAACCCCCCAACTCCATCACACACGCACGGAGCATATCCTCTAATATCTTAATAGTGCGCTCGGACTGTCCGTCCGTCCGAGGGTGAAATGATGTACTCAACTCCACTCGAGTACCCAACTCATGTTGTACGGACCTCCATAACCGTGATGTAAACTGCATACCCCGGTCAGAAATGATAGATACCGGTACGCCATGAAGCCTGACGATCTCGCGAATATATACTCTAGCCAGTTGCTCGGAAGAATAGGTTGTCATCACATGAATGAAATGAGCTGACTTGGTCAGCTGGTCCACAATCACCCATGCTACATCAAACTTCCACTGAGTATGTGGAAGCCCAACAACAAAATCCATAGTGATCCACTCCCATTTCCACTCTGGAATATCTAACCTCTGAAGCAACCCACCTGGTCAATGATGCTCATACTTTACATGCTGGCAATTTAGGCACCGAGCTACATACTCCACTATGTCCTTCTTCATTCTCCTCCACCAGTAATGTTGTCTCAAGTCCTTATACATCTTCGTGGCACCCAGATGGATAGAATACCGCAAATTGTGAGCCTCCTCAAGAATCCACTCACGCAAACCATCTACATTAGGCACACATAACCTGCCCTGCATCCTCAATGCACCATCATCCCCAATAGTGACATCCTTAGCATCACCGTGCTGGACCGTGTCCTTAAGGACAAGCAGATAGGAGTCATCATACTGAATCTCCCTAATACGATCATAAAGAGAAGACCGAGAGACCACACAAACCAATACTCGACTCGGCTTTGATATATCCAATCTAACAAACTGGCTGGCTAAGGCCTGAACATCCAATTCCAATGGCCTCTCTGTTGCTAGAAGATATGCTAAGCTCCCCAAACTCTCCGCCCGGTGACTCAAGGCATCGGCCACTATATTGGCCTTCCCGGGATGGTACAAAATGGTGATATCATAGTCCTTAAGAAGCTCCAACCACCTCCGTTGACGCAAGTTAAGATCCTTCTATTTGAACAGATGCTACACACTCCGATGATCGGTGTAAATCTCATAATGGACCCCGTACAAAACGTGCCACCAAATCTTCAAGGCGTGAACAATAGTTGCTAACTCAAGGTCGTGGACTGGATAGTTCTTCTTATGTGGCTTCAACTGGCACGAAGCATAAGCAATCATTATACCCTCCTGCATAAGAACACACCCAATGCCGATTTGTGAGGCATCATAATACACTGTGTAAGAACCAGAAGCTGATGGTAGAACTAGAACTGAAGTCGTGGTCAAAGCAGCCTTGAGCTTCTGAAAGCTCTCCTCGCACTCCTTCGGCCACCTGAAAGAACCACCCTTATGGGTCAATTTAGTCAAGGGCGATGCAATTGATGAGAAACTCTCCACAAAATAACGGTAATAGCACACCAACCCAAGAAAGCTCCGAATCTCCGTGGCTGAGGACGGTCTGGCCAAGTCTGCACCGCCTCTATCTTCTTCAGATCCACCTGAATACCCTCACTGGATACCACGTTCCCTAAGAACGCCACTGAACTTAGCCAAAACTCACACCTGGAGACCTGGATAACTTTGCATAAAGCTTATCCTCCCTCAATCGCCGTAACACAATCCTCAGATGCTGAGCATGCTCATCTTGGCTACGAGAGTACACCAGGATGTCATCAATGAATACAATAATGAACGAGTCAAGATAAGGCTGGAACACACTGTTCATCAGATGCATGAACGTTGTTGGGGCGTTGGTCAGCCTAAAAGATATCACAATGAACTCATAATGGCCATATCGGGTCCTAAAAATTGTCTTAAGAATATCTGAGTCCCGAATCTTCAACTGGTGATACCCTGACCTCAAATCAATCTTGGAGAACACCATCGCTCCTTGAAGCTAGTCAAATAAATCATCAATACGCGTCAAAGGATACTTGTTCTTGATTGTAACCTTGTTCAACTATCTGTAATCAATGCACATTCTCATAGTACCATACTTCTTCTTCACAAATAGAATTGGTGCACCCCAAGGTGACATGCTAGGCCAAATAAACCCCTTATCAAGGAGTTCCTGAAGCTGCTCTTTCAACTCCTTCAACCCAGCCGGTGTCATACGGTACGGAGGAATAGAAATGGGCTAAGTACCCGACACCAAATCAATACCGAAGTCAATGTCCCTGTCAGGCGGCATGCCCGGCAGGTCTGAAGGAAACATATCTGGGAAATTATACACCACAGGAACAGAATCAATAATAGGGACCTCAGCACTAACATCCCTCACAAAAGCCAAATAGGATAGACAACCCTTCTCAACCATCCGCTGAGCCTTCAAGTATGAAATCACTCTGCTGGGAACGTAGTCTATAGAACCGCTCCACTCAACCCTCGGCAACCCCAGCATTGCCAATGTCACGGTCTTAGTGTGACAGTCTAGAATATCATGACATGGAGACAACCAATCCATACTCAAAATCACGTCAAAATCGACCATACTAAGCAACAAGAGGTCCACTCTAGTCTCTAAACTCCCATGGTCACTATATACATGGTCCATAATAATAGTATCGCCCACCGGAGTAGATACATGAATAGATAAAACTAGATACTCACGGGGCATATCCAGAAAATAAGGGAAATACGATGATACATATGAATAAGTGAAACCAAGGTCAAATAATATAGAGGCATCTCTATGGTGAAACTCGAATTTTTGGGAAGTTTGACCAGGGGTTGACTTTTTTATATTATGGTCGGAATCCAATTATGAAAATTGGAATACCTCTGTTATGTCATTTATGACTTGTGTACAAAATTTGAGGTCAATCATACGTGATTTGATAGGTTTCGGCATTATTTATAGAAATTTGAAATTTCAAAGTTCATTAGACTTGAATTGGGGTATGATTCGTGGTTTTAGCATTGTTTGAGGTGATTTGAGGGTTCAGCTAAGTTCGTATGATATTTTGGGACTTGATGGTATGTTTGGTTGAAGTCCCGGGAGGCTCGGGTGAGTTTCGGGAAGTTAACAGATCATTTTTGGACTTGGCATGTTGGCTGAAGACTGTTGGTGTATTTTTCTGGTTTCCTTCTTCGCATTCACGAGTGGGCCCTCAAATTCACGAAGGGGAATTCGATGCAGGCAATATTTGCTCTCCGCGTTCGCGAGGGGTGTCTCGCGTTCATGAAAAGAAGCTGGTGTTAAAGCTTCGCGTTCGCGACGCTTGTGTCGCGTTCACGAAAGGTTTATTCTGGGGAGTAGAGTTTGTGCTTCGCGAATGTGAGGCTCCTTCCGCATTCGCGATGAAGGCATATCTGGGCAGAATTAAAAGTCCCAAAATTGGGGTTTTGAGTTGATAACACAAAATTGAATTGGGAGCTCGGTATAAGGTGATTTTTGGAGATATTCTTGCGTGGGTGTTTGGGCTGTGTTTGGAGAGATTTTTGGAGAGATTCTTGAATTGGGAGCTCGGTAGTTCCTTTTATGGCAGATGATTAGCAGAGGAGACTTGAAAGATTTGGGAGGCTACGACCTCCATCATTTAGTTGTGTTGAGTGAGAAGATGATCGGGGTTTTCTGGATAAGTGTCAGCGGATGCTTCGGACAACGGGTATTCTAGAGACCAGTGGGGTCTCGTTCATTACTTTTCACTTTTCTGGGGCTGCCTTCAGATGGTGGGAGGCTTATGAGAGGTGCAGGTCGGTCGGTGCAACACCACTTACAAGGCAGGAGTTCTCTATTCTCTTTTTGGAGAAGTTTGTGCACAGTCTCACAGAGAGGAGCTACGTAGACAATTTGAGCAGCTACGTTAGGATTGCCATGTTGGTGACGCAGTACGAGATGAGATTCTGTGAGTTGGCTTGTCACCCAGTTTGGTTGGTTCCCACTGATAGGGAGAGGATTAGGAGGTTCATTGATGGCCTCACATACCAGTTGCGATTACTTATGACTCGGGAGAGGGTATCTGGTGCTACTTTTGATGAGGTAGTTGACATTGCTAGGCAAATAGAGATGGTCTGTAGTAAGGAACGTGGAGAGAGGGAGGCCAAGAGGCCTCGTGGTCCAGGTGATTTCCGCGGTGTTCCTTCAGGTGGTCAGTTTTACCGCAGTAGGGGTCGTACTTACAGACACGCTCAAATGGGTCCTCCAGTTCACCGTGGTGCATCATCCTGCCATGGTAGTTTTCATCAGGGACAGTCATCTCTCAGTGCCATCCCAACCCAGAGTTCATCACGTGCCCCTTCGGTTCAGGGATCATTTGCACTGTGTGCTTCTAGTAGTTATTCTGGCTCTCGAGGCCCGATTCGAGCAGCACCATCATCAATACCGAGGAGCTTATTTGAGTGCGGGTAATTTGGGCATTTGTGGAGGCAGTGTCCTCGTCGCTCGGGAGGTCTAGTGCAGCAGAGGAGTCATATTACGACTTCAGCACCAATTACTTTACCACTCGCCCAGCCGACACGGGGTGGGGGTCAGTCAGTTAGGGGTCGCCCAAGAGGGGGAGGCCGATCAGATGGCGGTCATGCCCGATTCTATGCTTTTCCTTCCAGGCCAGGTGCAGTGATCACATGTATTGTCTCAGTGTGCTACATGGAAGCTTCTATATTATCTGACCCTGATTCTACTTATTCGTATGTATCATCGTACTTTACTCATTATCTGGATATGCCCTGTGAGTCCTTAGTTTCACCTGTTTGTGTATCTATGTCGGTGGGAGATATTATTATTGTGGACCGTGTATATCGGTCTTGTGTGGTAACAATTGGGGGACTGGAGACTAGAGTTGATCTCTTATTGCTCAGTATGGTTGATTTTGATGTAATCCTAGGTATGGATTGGTTGTCTCCATGTCATGCTATTTTAGACTGTCACACAAAAACCGTGACGTTGGCGATGCCGAGGTTGCCGAAGGTCGAATGGAGAGGTTTTCTAGATTATGTTCCCAGCAGGGTAATTTCTTATTTGAAAGCCCAACGTATGGTTGGGAAGGGGTGTTCATCATATTTGGCTTTTGTGAGGGATGTTGATGCAGATACTCCTACTATTGATTCAATATCGGTAGTGAGGTAATTCCGGATGTATTTCCTACAGACATGCCGGGTATGCTGCCCGACAAGGATATTGATTTTGGTATTGACTTGGTGTAGGGCACTCGGCCCATTTATATTCCTCCGTATCGTATGGAACCAGCTGAGTTAAAAGAAATGAAAGAGCAACTTTAAGAGCTTCTTGATAAGGGGTTTATTAGGCCTAGTGTGTCGCCTTGGGGTGCACCGATTCTGTTTGTGAAAAATAAAGATAGTACTATGCATATGTGTATCGATTTTAGGCAGTTGAACAACATTACAATGACGAATAAGTATCCTTTGCCACGTATTGATGATTTATTTGACCAACTTCAAAGAGCGGGGGTATTCTCTGAAATTGATTTGAGATCCGGGTATCACCAGTTGAAAATTCGGGACTCGGATATTCTAAAGACAGCATTCAGGACTCGTTATGGCCACTATGAATTTCTTATGATGTTATTTGGGCTAACCAATGCCCCAACAACATTTATGCACCTGATGAATAACGTATTCTAATCGTATCTTGACTCATTTGTCGTGGTATTTATTGATGATATTCTGGTGTACTCACGTAGCCAGGAGGAGCATGCACAACACTTTAGTATTGTATTGCAGAGGCTGAGAGGGGAGAAACTATATGCCAAATTTTCTAAATGTGAATTCTGGCTTAGTTCGGTGGCATTCTTGGGACACATAGTGTCTTGTGAAGGTATTAAGGTGGATTCAAAGAAGATAGAGGCAGTTTAGAGTTAGCCCATACCATCTTCAGTTATTGAGATTCGGAGTTTTCTCGGCTTGGCCGGTTATTATCGTCACTTCAGGGAGGGTTTCTCGTCTATTGCATCGCCAATGACTAAATTGACCCAGAAAGGTGCTCCGTTCAGGTGGTCAGATGAGCGTGAAGAGAGCTTTCAGAAGTTTAAGATAGCTTTGACTACAGCCCCAGTATTGGTGTTGCCTACAGGTTTAGAGCCTAATACTGTGTATTGTGACGCATCGCATATTAGTCTCGATAAAGTGCTGATGCAAGACGGTAAGGTGATTGCCTATACCTCCAGAGAGTTGAAGGTACATGAGAAGAATTATTCGGTCCACAACCTTGAGTTAGCAGCTATTGTTCATTCCTTGAAGATTGGCGACATTATTTGTATGGTGTCCATTATGAGGTTTATACCGATCACCGAAGTCTACAACATCTGTTTAAATAGAAGGATCGTAATTTGCGGCAGCGAAGGTGGTTAGAGTTTCTTAAGGATTATGATATCTCCATTCTCTATCATCCCGAAAAGGCCAATGTGGTGGCCCACGCCTTGAGTCGTAAGGCGGAGAGTTTGGGCAGCTTAGCATACTTACCGGTAGCAGAGAGGCCTTTAACCTTGGATGTTCAGGCCTTGGACAACCAGTTTATTAGATTGGATATTTTCGAGCCGAGTCGAGTTTTGGCTTGTGTGGTTTCTCGGTCTTCTTTATATGATCTCATCATAGAGTGCCAATATGATGATCCCCATCTTCTTGTCCTTAAGGACACGATTCAACACGGTGATGCCAAGGAAGTCACTGTTAGGGATGACGGTGTATTACGGATGCAGGGCAGGCTATGTGTGCCTAATGTAGATGGTTTGCGTGAGTTAATTCTCCAGGAAGCTCACAGTTCGCGATACTTCATTCATCCAGGTGCCGCGAAGATGTATCAGGATTTGAGGCAGCACAATTGGTAGAGGCGAATGAAGAAGGATATAGTTGGGTTTGTAGCTCGATGTTTAAATTGTCAACATGTGAAATACGAGCATCAGAGACTGGGAGGATTGCTTCAGACACTTGAAATTGCAGAGTGGAAATGGGAGCGTATTACCATAGATTTCGTAGTTGGGCTTCCACGGAATTTGAGGAAGTTTGATGTTGTTTGGGTGATTGTGGATCGATTGACTATGTCCGCGTACTTTATTCCAGTTGGTACTGCTTATTCTTCAGAACGGTTGGCTGAAATTTATATCCGCGAGATTGTTCGCTTACACGGTGTGCCATTGTCCATCATTTCAGATCGGGGCACACAGTTTACATCATACTTTTGGAGAACAGTGCAGCGAGAATTAGGTACACAGGTTCAGCAAAGTACAATATTTCACCCTCAGACGGACGGAAGGTCTGAGTACACTATTCAGATATTGGAGGATATGCTACGTGCTTGTGTCATTAATTTTGGAGGTTCTTGGGATAAACATTTTCCACTCACAGAATTTGCTTACAATAACAACTACCAATCGAGCATTCAGATGGCTCTGTATGAGACTTTATATGGGAGACGGTGCCGGTCTCTAGTGGGTTGGTTTGAGCCGGGTGAGGCTAGGCTATTGGGTACTGATTTGGTTCAGGATGCTTTGGAGAAGGTTAAATTGATTCAGGAGCGGCTTCACACGGCACAGTCTAGACAGAAGAGTTATGCCGACCGAAAGGTCCGTGATGTTGCTTACATGGTTGGGGAAAAGGTTCTGCTCAAAATTTCACCCATGAAGGGTGTGTTGAGGTTCAGGAAGAAGGGCAAGTTCAGCTCTCGGTATATTGGGCCTTTTGAGATACTTACGAAAATTAGAAATGTGGCTTATGAACTTTCCTTGGCACCTAATCTATCAGGTGTTCATCCAGTATTCCATGTATCCATGCTCCGAAATTATGTCGGGGATCTGTCTCATATTCTAGATTTCAGTACAGTGCAACTGGACGGTAATTTGACTTATGATGTGGAGCCGTGGCTATTTTAGATTGGTAGGTTCGAAAGTTGTGGTCAAAGAACATAGCATCAGTGAAGGTACAGTGGAGAGGCCAGCCAGTCGGAGAAGCTACTTGGGAGATTGAGCAGGAGATGCAGAGTAAATATCCACACATATTTGAGACTCCAGGTATGATTCTAAACCCGTTCGAGGATGAACGTTTATTTAAAAAGGGGGAGAATGTAACGACCCGACCAGTCGTTTTGCGTATTATAATCTCGTTCTCCCTATTTATTGCTCAATTGATGCTTTACAGTTATTTAATGACTTACCGAGTTAGTTGGTTCGGGTCCGGAAGGATTTCGGAATGAAATGAGACACCTAGTCTCTTAATTGAAAACTTAAGTTGGAAAAGTTTACCGGATATTGATTTATGTGTAAATGACCTCGGAATTGAATTCTGATGATTCCAATAGCTTCATATGGTGATTTTGTACTTAGGGGCGTGTCCGTAAAATTATTTGGAGGTCCGTAGTGGAATTAGGCTTGACGAAAGTCGAACTTTTGGGAAGTTTGACCGGAGGGGTGACTTTTTGATATCAGTGTCGGAATCCAATTCTAAAAATTGGAATACCTCTGTTATGTCATTTATGACTTGTGTGCAAATTTTGAGGTCAATCGGACGTGATTTGATAGGTTTCGGCGTTATTTGTAGAAATTTCAAATTTCAAAGTTCATTAGACTTGAATTATGGTATGATTCATGGTTTTAGTATTGTTTGAGGTGATTTGAGGGTTTGAATAAGTTCGTATGATATTTTGGGACTTGATGGTATGTTGGGTTGAGGTCCCGGGGGATCGGGGTGAGTTTTGGGAGGTTAATGAATCATTTTTGGACTTGGCATGTTGGTTGAAGACCGTTGCTGTGTTTTTCTGGTTTCCTTCTTCGCGTTTGCGAGTGGGCCCTCGCGTTCGCGAAGGGAAATTTGAGGCACGCAAGATTTTCCCTCCGCGTTCGCGAGAGGGTCTCGCATTCGCGAAGAGGAGCTGGTGTTAAAGCTTCGCGTTCGCAAGGCTTGTGTCTCGTTCGCGAAGGGTCAATTTAGGGCTGTCGAGTTTGTGCTTCGCAAACGCGAGGCTCCTTCCACATTCGCGATGAAGGCATATCTGGGCAGAATTAAAAGTCCCAAAACGGGGGTTTTGAGTTCATAACACAAAAGTGAATTAGAAGCTCGGTATAAGGCGATTTTTGGAGAGATTCTTGCGTGGGTGTTTAGGGTAAGTGATTCTTATCAAGTTTTGATTAATTTGCATGACTATGCCTTTGAATCCATCATTTATTGGGTGAATTAAATTGAAAATTGTAAAAAACCCTCTTGATTTAATTTGAAGATTTGAGGGTCTAATTGAGGTCAGATTATCGTAAAATTGGTATGGTTAGACTCGTGGTTGAATGGGCTTTCGGATTTTGTAACTTTTGTCGAGTTCCGAGACGTGGGCCCCACGGGTGATTTTTGAGCTAAATTTTGGAATTTTATGGAAAATTAGTATTTTCTTATGAAATTAATTTCAATAAATGTTATTGACTAAATCGAATTATTTGTGGCTAGATTCGAGGCGTTTGGAGGCCAATACACGAGGAAAACGACGTTGCAGAATAAAGCGTTACACGGTTTGAGATAAGCAACAGTTCTAAATTTGGTCCTGAGGGTATGAAACCCCGGATTATGTATTATGTGATTGGTTTTGAGGTGGCGCACATGATAGGTGACGGGCGTATGGGCATGCACCGTCGGAACTATGACTTGGTCAATTCCATGGAACTGTGTAGTTGAAAAATCTGTTGATATCCATACATTTTTACCCGTATTAGAGATATTGATCTATGAATCATGTTTAAATCATATGTTTACACTGTTGGGACCACAGAGGTCGCGTACTTGTGGAATTATTTGCTAAATTGTTATTTTGCACTCAGTCACAGTTTTATTTGCACATGTTTACCTCAATCTCTCTTATTCATTATTGATGCATCATATCATTGTTGTTGGGTTGCTTATCATGATTTCTAAGAGCCTGGGAGACTAGAGAGGTTGATGACTGAGTGAGGCCGAGGGCCTAATTGTGAGGATATTTATGAGTTCGGGTTGCACGCTACAACATGTTTCATTGATTTATGCCATGATGTGCTTGATATAGCGCTTGGGCTGAAGGAGCCTCTCCGGAGTCTGTGCATACCCCTAGTGAGTGTAGGTACCTACCGAGTGTGAGTGACAAGTGATGAGTGACTGTGAGGAATGAGCGACTATGAGGAAAGAGCGATTGTGAGGAAAGAGTGACTGTGAGGTTAGAGTGAATGGGAGGACTGAGTGACTGTTACTCTGGGAGGATGAATTGATTTCATTATTTGTTGTATTTCAGCTGTCATGTATCACTATTTTGGAAATTTCGAAAAAACATTATTTTTCGTTCAGACAAATTTGATATGAAATTACTGTGAAATTTTAAATGTTGAACTTGAGAGTATACCTACCCTTTTTCTGTTGGAAAGTATTGTATTTGGACTTAGCTGAGAAGCTCGTCACTACTTTCAGTTCTTTATTTATTATTTTTACTTGCTGAGTTAGTTGTACTCATACTATACCCTGCACTTCGTGTGCAGATCCAGGTGATCCCGGACATAGTGGGTGTTGATTATTTCACACAGTTGTTTTTTCGGAGATTCAGAGGTAGCTGTTATGTTTCGCAGACCTTCTCTCTCCTTCCTTATCCTTTTATTTATTGTATTTGGCCTCGGATTATTATAGACCGGGTTTTGCTAGACTTGTAATGTATAGATGCTCATGTACTCAGTGACACCAAGTTTTGGGAGTATGTTTATTTCCAATATTTGTGGGATTACTCTTAAACATAATTATTATGTTTTCAGTATTTAAAATAAATTATGGGTTATTGGTGTTGTCGGTTTGCCCAGTATTGAGATAGGCGCCATCACAACAGGTTAATATTTTGGGGCGTGACACTATCGAGATGACACCTTATGAAGTTTTTTATGGTCAGAAACTGCCCCCTCTATTACCCTACATGCCACTTGACTCTCAATTGGAAGTGATAGACAGAAACCTACAAGCAAGAGAGGCCACATTGAGGACAGTCAAGTTTCACTTGTTGAGTGCCCAGAATAGAATGAAGTCCCAAGAAGATAAAGGTCGAACTAACATGAACTATGAGGTTGTAGATTGGGTTTATGTTAAACTACAACCTTACACACAACTATCCCTGAAAAGTCATTCCTCTCAGAATCTTTCAGACAAGTTCTATGGCCCTTTCCAAATCACTCATAAGGTGGTATCAGTAGCTTATACAGTGGCTCTACCTGCTCACTCAAAAATCCATCCTACTTTCCACATATCTTAGCTTAAGAAGAAGCTTGGTTCCATCCAGTTTCACCAATTCTTCCTATTGTTCAGGGTGAGCATGGTCATGTGTTACTCGAACCAGAAGCTATTTTGGATAGAAGATTGGATCCATAAGATGGTAAATCTACAACCCAGATTCTAGTAAAGTGGTTGAATGCAACACGTGAAGATAGTACATGGGAAGATTGGTAGGAATTCCAGCTCAAGTTTCCAACTTTTACTCCTTGAGGACAAGGATTACTGAAGGGGGGAGTGTTGATATGATCCAGAATAAAATACATAATAATTGAGTTGATTTCCTTTAGTTGTTAATTCCAATATTAGTTGTAATTTCCAGTTGTCAAGTTAGTTAGAAATTAATTGACACACGTGAGGGACACATGCAACCCGAGTTAGTTATAACTAATTTTCCCTCCCTTTTTTTATTTTCCCAAAATAGATATAAGGGGTGCAGAGTATTGTAATTGTGACTGTGATTTTGATTTCCATCAATAATAACACCTCTTTTTCTTTCTCTAAACTTAGAACTCAATTTGAGTATTGTAGAGATCTGTTGAAGAGCAATTTTGTGACCTTGCTCTTTAGGATTTCTCATTTCTTCTTTCAATTTTCTTTAGCTGCTATCATTCATTAATGCAACACAAGGGACTGATTCAGAGTGAATTTTTCGGTGATGTTACTTGTTGTTCTATGTTCCTGGTTCGCTCGATGTTTAGGTTCGGGCGAGTAGATTGTCAGCCAATGGTTGAAGGGGGCGGTGGAAGCAGAGGAAACGAAGGTGTAGAGGGTGGTGGTTGATGGCGTGAGAGGAAAAGAAGGAGAAGTGAAGGGGTGGGTGGCAGCAAAGAAAGGGAAACGTGATGAATCTTGGATAATATTTAGCAATTAATATTTTATATAAATAAATAATGACGTGGCATTAATTTACTCCAAGTTGTATCTGATATGTTATCCATGTCAGCTGGAGTGAGCAACACGCAGTGTGGTAGGTGTTTAAAATACATATTTTAATAGAGTTCAGGTGTCTGATTGAAACTTTATAAAGTATAAGTACAAGGATGTTAGATTCCAATAAGTAACGGTGTCTATTAGGCTATTTTAAGAAAAGAATTACCCAAAAAGGACCACAAAAAATACCACATGACAATCCCTTCCTTCTTCTTCTCCAATTTCTTCTTCTTATTTTTGGATTTGGAAGTTAATGTGATTTTTGAATGGGTTGTTTAGGATTGCTGGAGATTGTGTTTCAAATTTCGGGTCAATTGGATTGAAGGTGATTTGAATCACGTTCACCATTATTGAACCAACCTAAAATTTTAAGGTGGGTTTAAGATTTAAATCTAATTTTGTGTTTTGTTAAGCGAGTAATAATATTTGCATGTTGAATACAAAAATTGATATCATCTGGAGTTGTACAGACAATAAATTTGCGTTAAAAAAATAATCGAGACCGAAAAATATTGCAACAATCGTAGTATTTTATTTCAAATATTTGAGCTTTACAATCTCTATGGTTCCTCTTATTCTACCTTTTCAATATAAATTAAAGGGCCTTCGATCTTGATCTTGAATCTATATTTGTTGTCACGGACGATGATCTTGGATTCAACTAGCATGAACTTTGATTTGAACTCGTACTCCTTGAATCTTGATTTGTTCTTTATTCTTGAGCTTGAACTTGATTTGTACTTCGTTCTTGAGCTTGAACTTGATTTATTCATCGTTCTTGAGTTTAAACTTCATTTGTTCTTCGTTCTTGAGCTTGAACTTGATTTATTCATCGTTCTTGAGTTTAAACTTCATTTGTTCTTCGTTCTTGAGCTTGAACTTGATTGTTGAACTTGAACTTGATTGCTTGAAGCTTGAAACTTATGGAGGAATTTGCAGCGTTTGATCCACGAGCTCTTTCTTTTTTCTTGTTATAACTTCTGGTGTTTTTTCTGAGTTATGAATACCCCTATTTATAGTTGTGAGAGAGAAGAGTTATGATAAGAATAAACTCTTTCTGACCAATCAGATTGAAGCGTGACAAGGGCACATTTGATTGGCCAGAACATGTCACTTGCACATGTGGCGTCATTTCATTGGCCTTTTAATGTGACTTGGCATGCCTTGTCATTTTAACATGTGGCATGATCATATTGGCTCTTTCGTTTGACTTTGCGTGCCAGGTAATTTGACGCGAGTGCATCAAACTAGGCCTTTAGGAAGATGAAATCTTGGGATTAATGAAGTTGGCTCATCACTTTAACCCAATTAAATGGGTTAGCCCAATGGATTAAAACTTATTTATTTAATCCATATGTATTGGACTTAGAAAATTAATTTAATTATATTAGCCCATAATATTTATTTGATCTAATATATCTTGCATTTAAATATAGTTTAAATTATTTAATAAATTTAATTCTAAAATTTATATGCCTACAAATGCTCCTACTGAATTTCAAAGACTAGTCTTGAAGTAAGAAATTCTTCACGTGTCCCTCAAAGACGCTCCATGAAACATTATTGTGCAACCAAGCGCTCAAATTTGATCATTTCAAAGACTAGTCTTGAAGCAAGAAATTCTTCAAGTGTCCCTCAAAGACGCTCCATGAAACGTTGTTGTGCAACCAAGCGCTCAAATTTGATCACTATTCAGTTAAAGAACTTTGAGCAAAATGTGTATTTTAAAACATTGCATCTAACTTTGACCAACTTCAACAGATTGGAATTTAAAGTTTTCTTTCATTGAGGTATTTAGGATAAAGCCACATGGATCCAAAAATTTGAACAAAATGTCATCTTTGTCTCCCTTTGCTTGGACATCCTTTCCTTAGTAACTAGAACAAGAATGCCATCGTCCCTTTCCCAATTTGTATGTAAGTAGAGACTAACTCCACCGCCTTACCTTTTTTTCTTTCAATTGAATTAGAATAACGAATTCTAGTTGGACTATGATAATCGCGGCTCCCACATTGCTATTAATCCTTCAGTTAACGACTTTTAGAGCTCTATAAATAGGGACATGCCTTCTCTTCAATTGGCATCAGTCGTAGCTCACAAGCCTATTCAAGCGAATCATTGACAAGTATCGTTCTTTTCATGCATTTTTGTCTCTCTTTGTTTTGTAGGTCAACGAGGAGGATATGTTCTTGTTTAACAAGAAGATCCATGCATGGAGAAGACAATCATAAGGTGTGAGGGGATGGGTACTCATCCCTGTCCGAATATCGGAGAGATTACTCTCAATGTGGCCGGACTATCGGAGAGATTACTCTCAAGATGACCTGACTATCAGAGAGATTACTCTCAAAATGACCTGACTATCGGAGAGATTACTCTCAAGATGACCCGACTATCGGAGAGATTACTCTCAAGATGACCCGACTATCAAAGAGATTACTCTCAATGTGACCCGACTATCGGAGAGATTACTCTGAAGATGAAATGGCCCGACTATCAGAGAGATTACTCTCAAGATGACTCGACTATCGGAGATATTATTCTCAAGGTGGCCTGACTATCAGAGAGATTACTCTCAAGGTGGCCTGTTTATCGGAGAGATTACTCTCAATGTGACCCGACTATCGAAGAGATTACTCTCAAGATGACCCAACTATAGGAGAGATTACTCTCAAGATAACATGACTATGGAAGAGATTACTCTCAGGGTCTGAAGGGATAGATACACATCACAACCCAAATATCAGAGAGATTACTCTCAAGGTGGCCCGGATATCAGAGAGACTTACATGTCCACCTTAAGATTGGAAAGTATAGTTCATTTTAAGGACAAACACACGAAGAGGTCAACTTAAGGTGCAAATAGACTTATATGTCCACCTTAAGATTGGAAAATTATAGTTCCTTTTAAGGACAAACCCACAAAGAGTCCAACTTAAGGTGCAAAGGGACTTAAATATCCACCTTAAGAATGGAAAATTAGAAAGCTTCAACTCGAAGACTTCGTAGACTTGACGACATTGACTTGAACATTTTGAAACTTTGAAGATTTGGCGGACTTTACAGACTTCAACTTGAAGAGTGGTGGACTTTAAAAATTCAACTTGAAAAACTAGCAGACTTGAACACTTCAACTTGAAGATTTAGAGGGCTAAAAAAATTCAACTTTAAGACCGGCAAATTTGAAGACTTCAATTTGGAGACTTGGTGGGCTTAAATATTTCAACTTGAAGAGTGGCGAACTTGAAAAACGGAGAACATGAAGACTTCAACTTGAAAACCGATGGACTTGAAGATTTCAATTGGAGACTTCAACTTGGAGGGCTTAAATATTTCAACTTGAAGAGCGGCGAACTCGAAAATCAACAGATTTAAAGTTTTGGCGAACACATAGTGAATCCCTGAACTTCAGTGCAAATACTCGGTATCATTTTATTGAAGACACCAATTTACCATAGCGGCTTATCCCCTTTAAATCAAATGGGTTCCAAAGTTTAACAGAAGAATGGTATCTCAGCTTGAATTTCAAGTGTCGATTGAATGGATTACATTCCATCGTACTTCATTCAGACAACGATTGGGGGATTATGTATCTTTTGCACTTATGCGACTGAACTCAGAATGAAACTCTAAGCAGCCTACGTACCTCGGTGAAGAGGATCAAGTTGTACTGTAGTTCAGAATAGGTGATTTTTTTTATGTCCTAACTTTTGCGTAGTCCGCCTCTTTCGAGGTTTTCAAATTTTTTTTATTTTTTATTTTTTTTATTTATGTCCTAACTTTTACCTAGGCCGCCTATTTCGAGGTTTTCAACCTAGCGAACTTTTTTTTGTTGGTGGTGGGTCGTACATAGTTTAGACTCATGTGGGACACGAGTGTAGGAACATGCAGTTTAGGCTCATGCATCAAGGAGCGTTATAACTTGCAATTTAGGCTCGTGCGTTAAAGAGCTTTACGACTTGCAGTTTAGGCTCATGTGTCATGGAGCATTATAACTTGCAGTTTAGGCTCATGCGTTAAGGAGCATTATAACTTGCATGGACTCTTCAGTTTCATCTTCGGATGAATAGTTGCCCCCATTCTCAACATCGTCTTCTTCTATTTCATCATGAGGCTCAAAGTCAGGAAACCTTTGATCTCTACTTATAGACATACTCAATTCCATATCATGTGCACGAGTTGCTAGTTCTTCAAATGTTTTGGGCTTTATGCCTTGTAAGATATAGCGAAGACTCAAATGCATACCTTGAATGCATATTTCGATGCCAGAAGTTTCACTAAGGCGATCTTTGCAGTTGAGGTTTAATCTCCTCCAACAGTTGATGAAGTCAATAACTGGCTCATCCTTTCCTTGATGAGTGTTTGTAAGTTTAATCATGCTTATAATGCGCCTTATGCTATAGAAACGATTGAGAAACTTTTGCTCCAGCTTCTCCCAACTATCGATAGAACTAGGTTCGATATCTGTGTACCAATCGAATGCATTACCTTTGAGAGAACGAACAAACTATTTGACAAGATGATCACCACAAGTCCCAGTGTTGTTGCATGTCTAGATGAAATGCGGCACATGTTGCTTGGGATTTCCATTTCCATCAAATTGTTGAAGCTTTGGAGGTTGATATCCAGTAGGCATCTTCAAAATATCAATCTTTTGTGTGTATGACTTCGCATATACGAGGGAAGATTTAATCGGAGGATCAATTTTATCTTCAATTATCACCATGATGAAGTCCTTCAATTGATCAACATGAATTAGACCTTCTGAAGAAACTTAGATCTCTTTGACCACAATCGTTTGCCTCGCAGAGGATTCTCCCTCTTCTTTATCTTCGAAAAGCTCCACAGGTACTTGAATTGATTTTGCTTCTGCTAAGCTCTCGATCTCACTTGCTAACTTTTCAAGGTGAGTATCTCGATCCTCCAAATACTTGGTCAACTTCTCAAGTGCTTTGGTCAAATTTGCAAGTTGTTCTTCCAAGGTTGAATGGTTAGATATTGTTCTTGAACTTTGAAAAGAAGAGATGAGAGGTAGAGATCATCCCACTGGGTGTGTCAGAATTTGTAGACAATAAATTTACATCAAAAAAATAATGAGACCGAACAATATTGCAACAATCATAGTATTTTATTTCAAATATTTGAGTGTTACAATCTCTATAGTTCCTCTAATTCTACTTTTTCAATATAAATTCAAGGGCCTTTGATCTTGATCTTGAATCTATATTTGTTGTCACAGACGATGATCTTGGATTTACCTGGCACGAACTTTGATTTGAACTCGTACACCTTGAATCTTAATTTGTTCTTCGTTCTTGAGCTTGAACTTGATTTGTACTTCGTTCTTGAGCTTGAACTTGGTTTGTTCTTCGTTCTTGCGCTTGAACTTGATTTGTTCTTCGTTCTTGAGCTTGAACTTGATTTGTACTTCGTTCTTGAGCTTGAACTTGGTTTGTTCTTCGTTCTTGCGCTTGAACTTGATTTGTTCTTCGTTCTTGAGCTTGAACTTGATTTGTACTTCGTTCTTGAGCTTGAACTTGGTTTGTTCTTCGTTCTTGCGCTTGAACTTGATTTGTTCTTCGTTCTTGAGCTTGAACTTGATTTGTACTTCGTTCTTGAGCTTGAACTTGGTTTGTTCTTCGTTCTTGCGCTTGAACTTGATTTGTTCTTCGTTCTTGAGCTTGAACTTGATTTGTACTTCGTTCTTGAGCTTGAACTTGGTTTGTTCTTCGTTCTTGCGCTTGAACTTGATTTGTTCTTCGTTCTTGAGCTTGAACTTGATTGCTTGAAGCTTGAAACCTATGGAGGAATTTGCAGCGTTTGATCCACGAGCTCTTTCTTGCTTCTTGTTATAACTTATGGTATTTTTTCTAAGTTATGAAGACCCCTATTTATATGTGGGAGGGAATAGTTATGATAAGAACAAACTCTTTCCGACAAATCAGATTGAAGCGTGATAAGGCCACATTTGATTGGCCAGAACATGTCACTTGTACATGTGACATGATTTCATTGGCCTTTTAATGTGACTTGGCATGCTTTGTCATTTTGACACGTGGCATGATCCTATTTACTCTTTCGTTTGACTTGGCGTACCACGTCATTTGACACGTGGGCATCAAATTGGCCCTCTAGGAAGATGAAATCTTGGGCTTAATGAAGTGAGCTTATCATTTTAGACCAATTAAATGGTCTAGAGCAATGGATTAAGACTTATTTATTTAATCCATATGTATTGGACTTATAAATTAATTCAATTATATTAGCCCAAACTGCAAATTATAATGCTCATCAACGCACGAGCCTAAACTACAAGTAATAATGTTTCCTGGGCATATGGGCCTATACTGTATGTCACGAAGCTCTCCAAATTTGAACTAATCTTTAAGACATAAAGCTCTTCAAGTTCGAGCAAAGTCTTCAAGTTGTAAAGCTCTTCAAAGTTTAGCAAAGTCTTCAAGTCAAAAAGCTCTTCAAATTTGATCAAGACTCAAGTCGCAAAGCTCTTCAAATTTGAGCAAAGTATTCAAGTCGCAAAACTCTTTAAATCCGAGCAAAGACTCAAGTCGAGAGCTCTACAAAGTCGAGCAAAGACTTCAAGTCACAAAGCTTTTCAAATTCGAGCCAAACTTCAAGTTGCAAAGCTCCTTAACCTTGAGCTAAATCTTCAAGTCACAAATCTCTTCAAGTTGTAAAGCTCTTCAAAATTGAGCAAGTCTTCAAGTTGCGAAGCATTTCTAAATTTAAGCTAAATCTTCAAATTACTACGCTCCCGGACGCACGAGCCTAAAATGCATGTCATGAAGCTCTTCAAATTTGAGCAAAATCTTTAGGTTGCAAAGCTTCTCAAAATACAAGATTAAATTGCAAATCACTACGCTCCTTAACGCAAGAGCATAAACTGTATGTTACTCGTGACCCACAAGAGTATAAACTATGTACGGCCTAAAAAAAAGTCCGCTAGGTTGAGAATCTCAAAAGAGGCGTCCTAGGAAAAAGTTAGAAAATAAAATAAAAACTCACCCATTTTGAACTACGGCATGACTTGATCCTCTTCTCCGAGGTACGTAAGTAGCTTAGAGTTTCATTCTAAGTTCTGTCGCATGAGTTCAAAAGATACATAGTGCCACAATCGTTGTTTGAATGAAGTATGATGGAATATAATCCGTTCAATCAACACTTGAAAATCGAGTTGAAATACCATTCTTCTGTTGAACTTTGGATCCCATTTGATTTAAAGGAGGCAAACCTCTATGAATAAAATGGTATCTGCAATGGAATGATTATAGTCTTTTAGGAGGCTACCAAGTATTTGCAATACCTCTCGTGAGATTCGTTATGCCTTCGGGTTCGCCAAATCTTCAAGTTTTTGGTCTTCAAGTTGAAGTCCTCCAAGTCTTCAAGTCGGTCGGTCTTCTAGCTAAAATCTTCAGGTCCGCCAGCTCTTCAAGTTGATTTTTTCAAGTCCACCGCCCTTCAAGTTGAAGTTTGCTAGTCCGCTAGTCTTTAAGTTGAAGTATTCAAGCCCTCCAAGTCTATCGGTCTTCAAGTTGAAGTCCTTAAGTTCGCCAGAATTCAAGTTGAGTTGTTTAAGCCCTCCAAGTCTTTAAGTTGAAGTCTTCAAATCTGCTAATTCTTCAAGTTGAAGTTTAAAGTCCACCGTTCTTCAAGTAGATGCATCAAAGTCCGCCAAATCTTCAAATTGGTCAAATCATTAAGCTCGTAGGTCTTAAAGTTAATGTCCACAAATCCACCAAGTTTTTAAGTTGAGGCTTTCTAATTTTCCAATCTTAAGGTGGACGTTTAAATTCATTTGCACCTTAAGTTAGCTTCTTTATGGTTTGTTCTAAAAAGGAACTATAATCTTCCAATCTTAAGGTGGACATGTTAGTCCTTTGCACATTAAGTTGGCCTCTTTGTGGATTTGTCATTAAAAGGAACTATGATTTTCCAATCTTAAGGTGGAAGTTTAAGTCCCTTTGCACTTTAAGTTGGTCTGTTTACGGGTTTGTCCTTAAAAGGAATTATAATTTTTCAGTCTTAAGTTGGACATTTGAGTCCCTTTGCACCTTAAGCTAGTCTCATCACGGATTTGATCCTTCTATATTCTGTTGAGAATTTACACTTTTATAAATTGCCATGGGTTTGTCCTACTATAAGTTGTTGCGGGTTGACCCATATATATGTTGTTGGGAATTTGTTCTTTTATATGTTTCCTAATTATGTTCTTCTGCATATTGTATGAATCTTTGTGCCCCAAGATTATCCCTCCGATTTTTATGCGAAGATAAGTATCCATCCCTTCACATCTTAAAATTACCTTCTTCATGTGTGGATCATCTCGTTAATCAAAGAACATATCCTTCTTGTTTGACCTTAAAAAAGACAATATAGTGAAGAAAGCACAAGAAAAGAAAAGAAAATACCTCCGTAAGACACAAAGAAGTCTGAAAAGGTTGAAGTCGATACCAAATTAATGAAAGGCGTACGGCTATTTATAAACTGAGTGTTACGACAATTGGAAAATCAATAGCGATGTGGGACTGCCATATTAAAGTTCAAAAGGAATTAGGATTTAGGTGTCCTAGTTCAATTGGAGAAGGAAGAACTCAGGCGGCCTTAATAGTTTCCATGTTGTGTACAAATTTGGAGAAGCCGACAACAATAGGAATTCTTGAAGCCACATCCGGTTATGAATCCTATGTATAGTAGGCAGTGACTATGGGGTTGAGAAGTGGAAAGTAATTTGTTTGGAGAAGAAAAGGAAACTTTAAATAAAGGAAATCCACCCAATCTTACGTGGACAAAAATTGTGAAAGGTTGTCATGACTCAATTTATCTAATGTGAGCTTCTCTCTTAGTATGTTACTTGATCACGTGGATTAATTGATTGTAGGTGGAAGATTTCATGTTAAAGTCTGATAGCTTTCGTCCATTTTGTATGCAAATTATAATTGGTTGCGCTAAACTATAAATACCCCAATCCTCGTCTTTGAAATTTAAGAAGTCAATATTTGGACAAGTCTTGAAGTAGGGCATTTGTAAGCATTTAAATTTTATTGAATTTAAATTCAATAAAATAATTTGAACTATATTTTAAATTCAAGATATATTAGTCCAAATAAATTTATTGAGCTAATATAATTATATAAGTCTGATATATATGGACTTAATAAATTAGTCCAAGTTCATTAGGCTAAAGTGATGAACCCACTTCATTAAGCTCAAGATGACATCTTTCTAGGGGCTCAGTTTGGTGCCACATGTCAAATGACGTGGCACACCAAGTCAAACAGAAGAGCCAATAGGATCGTGCCACGTGTTAAAATGACAAGGCATGCCAAGTCAAATTAAAAGGCCAATGAAATCATGCCACGTGTGCAAGTGACATGTTCTGACCAATCAAATGGGGCCTTGTCACTCTTCAATCTGATTAGTCGGAAAGAATCTGTTCTCATCACAACTCTTCCTTCCCACATCTATAAATAGGGGTCTTCATAACCCAGAAAAAAGGATCAGAAGTTATAACAAGAAGCAAGAAAGAGCTCGTAGATCAAACGCTGCAAATTCCTCCACAAGTTTCAAACTTCAAGCAATCAAGTTCAAGTTCAACAATCAAGTTCAAGCTCAAGAACGAAGAACGAACCAAGTTCAAGCTCAAGCTCAAAAACGAAGAACAAATCAAGATTCAAGGAGTACGAGTTCAAATCAAAGCTCGTGCTAGTTGAATCCAAGATCATCGTCCGTGACAACAAATATAGGTTCAAGATCAAGCTCAAAGGCCCTTGAATTTATATTGGAAAAGTAGAATTAGAGGAACCATAGAGATTGTAACACTCAAATATTTGAAATCAAATACTACGATTGTTGCAATATTTTTCGGTCTTGATTTTATTTTCTCGACGAAATTTTATTGTCTACAATTGGATATCTAGTATTGATGATTCAAATATAGCAAAATACATCATTCAATATAAATTGACAATGGAGAGATTATTCCAAAAAAGAATATGACAAGGAGAATGAAATATGACGGAAATAGAATCTATTATATATAAAAACAGGAATCTATTTATAATGGAGAGATTATTCCAAAAAAGAATATGAGAAGGAGAATGAAATACGACGGAAATAGAAAAGAATGGTAGAATTAAAAAAAAAAAAAGGTAAAATTAATGAGGGATAATTTGAAAAATATCAATTCAAGATAAGAATACTTTTGTCTTGAAAAAAATAATTTTTTGCTTCTGCTTCTTGACAAAAGCTAGAATTTGTAGCTTATCCCAAAGCAGAAAAATTAGTTTTTTTGGTAGTCAAAAGTAATTTTTTGTCTTGGCTAAATACCTCAAATTAAAAAATAAATAACAAAAAAATATTTTTGGCCTCCCAATAGCTTGGCCAAATAGACTTTTAAATATTAACATATTGATTGAATGATGATTAAATGTATATTTTAAATATTTGTTTCAATACAAACCAAGCTTGTTGTGTTCTCGTGTTCTTTTTCCACATTCAAACATCCTCAGAGATGCTTAAACATCTATTAGGATATTTGAAATATTTAAACAACTCTTACGAGAGATGTTTAAACAACTCTCAGAATGTTTAAGAAATTCATTGGATTGTTATAAACACCTAATGGTTGTTTTGGAACGAAAGTTCATTATTTTTATCATCAAATGTGGTGCAGTGGATGAGGTTCTTTCCTTAACTAGAGGTCTCAGATTCGAGTCTTGGGTATGAAATTTTTTTCGTAGGGAGCGCTTCCCCCTGAATGAGGCCCCACACAGAACGAGTTCGGATATAGTCGGATTCCAATACGGATACCAGACACCACGTGAGAAACCAGTAGAAAAAAAGTTCATTATTATATTTTTATGCTATTGTTGGTTCAGTGAAAGTGCGGTCAGATAAGATGGCAACATAAACTTTAAACTTTAAATCTTTAACTTTGTATTTACTTCTTTATTAAATTCTCACTGAGTTTGATTTGTTTGAGCAACTCTCACGTTTTTTAGTGTAGATATCTGTATTTTTTCCTGTAGTGTCACGACCCCAATTTTCTTCTGTAGGACGTCGTGACAACACCTAACCTCTAAGACTAGGTAAGCCCAACACTTATTAAATTAATAGAAAAATTCAACCATCAACGATAAATACGAAATAGAAATCTTTATACATAACTTACAATTCCCAAAACCGGTACTACAAGGCATAAGCTCTACTGAGTTTGTTAGAAAAATCCCTAAATACAATTGTTCGGAATAAAATTAAACAATACAATGAAAATATCAGAAGGTGACTTGGAGGTCTGCGAACGCGACGACAAGTTTACCTTGAGTCTCCACAGCTCGACCAACCAGCTAATAATCAACAACAACCGTGGCACCTGGATCTGCACAAAAATATGCAGAAGCGTAGTATGAGTATACCACAGCGGTACCCAGTAAGTATCAAGACTAACTTCGGTGAAGTAGTGACGAGGGACAATCAAGACACCTACCAGACTAAACAACCTGAACAAGTGTGTAGATGAACTAACAGAGAAAAAATATTAATATAAAGCTGAGCAGGATAAGGAATACAAAATAATACTTGCAATGATACACTAGTAACAATAATATTCAACAGGAAGCAGTCACGTAATAATACTCCAGAGTAACTAATCACATTCTCTAAGTCCGGAGAAACCAAATAAAAGGGAAAACCAGTAAAACTCAATGAGAACAACCGCTTTCACACCAGATCTGTTCAAGCATTTCCACGAGGTACCGAACCTCATAATCACAACTCACAAGTCCCAATTCATGAACCCTAATCACTTGGCATCTTATGCCCATATTACAACTCATAATCGCACGGACGACTCCAATAAAACAATCCTCACACAGAAGGCAAGAAAACAAGAGTACATATAATGGTTAATGACGTCAGGATTCACCTTTTAAAACCGATATGGGTGATTTAACTACGTGTATGCCTATGCAAGTGTTCTACCATAATTTCAGTCAACAAATAAGAGTAGAGACAATGAATGGCACATAAGAAACGATCACAACGAAATGTACAGTGTAATAAAAGCATTAATGAAGTTTGAAGCAACGACCATCACAACAAGATTAGCTATATAGAACTGAACAAATAGTGCAACACGGAGGAGAATAATTAATAATATGCTAAGAAAAATAACAATCAAAGACAAGTGCACAGAAAAGGGAAAATGACAACAAGAGCACTTTCGAGGTACTGCCTCGTAGTCTCAAACCGTAAAATGAATCACAACTTTCCTTATATCACCGCGGGAGCCTTTATATTTAGTTTTGAAAATTATTTTCCCGAAATAGCTTCCCGCGTTTTAGCCCACCTTATTACACTGCATGGTTTCTAGTAGTTTCTCTACTAGCCATGCGTTTCAAGCCCACCTTATCTCATTGCATGATTTTCAATACCCAGACCTTATACCACCGCATGCGTATCAATAATAACATCAGCACGACAGAAACCTCGTGCAACACAATAACAACAGTACGGCAAAAACCTCGTGCAAACATAATAACAATTTTCTCAACAAAACACGTATGCCAGAAAACACAACAACTAAAATAAATGATTTCCACAATATGTGCTTACATCACTACTAGAAATTCGACAAAAACTTACCACGGTCGACCAACAAATTTTGATCGATCAAACAACCGGCCAAAAAACAGACCAAAGTTGGTTGGTTTTTCAAAATATTTTATTTTTAAATATTTTTTACCAAATTGGCCAACTTTGATCGGGTTTTTTTGGCGCAAAAATGCGGAAAACTATTTTTGAGTACCACGAAATTTATTTTTCAAGAAACCGACCAACTTTGGTCGGTTTTTCATTTAACGTAAATTAAAATTAATATTAAAAAATAGACCAAAATCGGTCGGTTAATTCAGCCGGTCATTTTAAAAAACCGACCGAATTCGGTCGGTAATTTTGTTTTTTAATAAAACTGACCAACTTTGGTCGGTTATTTTCGTACAAAAATACAATTAAAGAGTATAAATGAAATAAAAGACAGTCTTAAAACAAAATACACCAATGGTCTAGTGGTAGAATAGTATCTTGCCACAGTACATACCCCGGTTCAATTCCCAGATGGTGCATATTTTAATTGCATAATTAAAATACCGACCAACTTTGGTTGTTGTTTTTGGCAATTCTTTTTTGAATTTAATTGACCGACCAAATGTGGTCGGTAACTTCCGACCAACTTTTATCGGTATGCCCTTCCGACCTTCAAAATACCGACCACGCGTTAATGGTCGCATTTTGGACGGTTATTGGCCATTACCGACCAACTTTGGTCGGCTGTTTTGGACGATTTTTCTCGAATTTCTAGTAGTGCATGCCACAACATTACCTCAAAATAGTTTTAATATCACAACCACGTATAGCCATCGGCTCAACAACACTGAATGCAATAGCAACAACAACAACAATAATAACATGAGAATACAACAAGTAAATCAACACAAGAACTTCAGAACACAAAGAAACAAAAGAACGAACTCACAGAGAAAGACACAATAGGGAAATAATAGTCTCAACAAGAATAGTTCAGCAAGGGAGAGGTAATGTGTAACAAAATTTCACAAAAGTGCAATTCGACAACAAGAGAGATAGCATGAATCCATGTCCCCGAATAAGAATACGTCAACAATGAAAGGGGTAACAAACTTCCATTAAGGCTAAGCAATTACTGAAGAGATAATAATTATTTCAATTAAGGTTAAGAAATTAGGGAAGAGATAATAATGATTTCAATTAAGTTTAAGTAATTACGGAAAGATATCATAACGATAAAAGAGGTAACAACTTCAGTTAAAGCACATAAGAGTTTAATCGATAATAAGGGTAGAACATGAAGCAATTAATTCCAATTAAGACGCATAGGGGTGAATTTAGTAAATGGGAAATTTAACATGACAAACAACTTCATATCTAATGAATATAAAAACTTAAGAGCACTAAACGGTAAAATTTCTACAAATAAGCCCGAGCACGTACTCGTCACCTCGCGTACACGGCCTCCACATGACACAATTAGCACAAATGACTCAAATCCTAAGGGATAGTCCCCCCTCCCGCCCCACAAAGTTAGGCAAGATACTTACATCAAACCATGCTCAATCAATCAATTAGAAGGTCTTTCCCTCGATTTTCCAACTCCAAACGGCTCGAATCTAGCCAAAATAATTTTATACTATAAATATAACTATAGGAAACTAATTTAAAATACTGAAATAATGATCTTAGCTAAGAGTTGAAAAATCGCTCAAAAAAGTCGACCCGGGCCCGTGTCTTAGAACCCGACCAAAATTATAAAAACCGAACACTCATTCGATATCTAGTCCAACCATACAAAATTTACACAAATCCGATACCAAAATCTCGCTCAAATCCCCAAAATTCGGCCTAAGAACTTTCCTCCATTTCCCCCCAATTTTCAACCCAAATCACTAATTAAATGATAAAATCAAAAATATAACCATGAAATTTAACCAAAACTAAGTAAGAATCACTCATCTCAATCACTCCCTTGAAAATCTCTCCAAGAATCGCCTCCAACCGAGCTCCCAAAATCAAATTTGTGTTATGAACTCAAGCTCTCGTTTTGAAATACTTAAGTTCTGCCCAGACAACCCTTCATCGCGATCGCAGAAATTGCCTTGCGATCACGAAGCACAACTCAGCTGCCCAGAACTTCAAGTCTATGCGAACGCGTCACTACACCTGCGAACACAAACCACTGCCTCCTCAGATGTCACGATCCAAAATTCAACTAGTCGTGATGGCACCTAACCCAACCCGCTAGGTAAGCCAACTTTCAATAATCCAATTCCAATAACAATTATTAAACCAATTTAAGTGAATAAAGATCTTAATCTTATACATCCCCCAAGAACTGGTAGTACAAATCACGAGCTTCTAAGAATAGAGTATACAAAGCGAAAATAAAATAAATACACAGTCTGTTTGAATAGTACATAAACAGAGCTTTTATAAATTTAAGGCTACCATTAACAAGAGGCAGCTACAGCAGGAACACAGGTACATCTTCAAATCCCGCAACCATCGAGCATAGCAACATCAACAGTCAATATCTGCACGCAATGTGCAGAAGTGTAGTATCAGTACAACCGACCCCATGTACCAAGTAAGTAACAAACCTAGCCTTAGGTTGAAAGTAGTGACGAGCTTCTACCAAGGTAGGGTCCAAATCCGTTAATCCACAACAATTAATAACGACACAAAGCAAATAATACCAGAAGTAACTCAGAGATAAAATACTCAGTCACCTCATGATTTCAGCAATAATAGTTCTTCCTCTCAAGTAAATCAGTGAAAACCCAAATCTTTTGCCAAAGTTACCAAAAAATGTGAATAAGTTTGAAACACAATTTTTTACAAAATCCTTTCAATAATAAATAAAATATCTCTCTTTCTTTTCAGATAACCATTGTAAACAAATGCATCACTATGCCCATATGTCAACATGTGTGAGAAATCATGAATAATGTGATACCGTACAACATGAGAAAAACACATCTTTATGCATATATGTCATGTGTGCATGTCAAGGAAATGTATCTCGGAGATTGTACTCATGTACTCACACTCTCAGAGTACTCAATCTCACTGTCTCACATTCTCTTTCACTGTGCTCAGCACACTCAATCACTCAGCGCTATACAATACCAGCTGCGACGTGTAGCCCGATCCCTGTTTATAGTTGACTGCGCTCACTGGAGGTGTGTACAGACTCATGAGGGGCTCCTACAGCCCAATCGCTATAAACACGGACAACTCACATGCTGCACGGACAACTCACATGCCATAATAAGTCAATAAGGCATGTTGCATGCGGGCAGCCCCGATCCATATAATAGTAATAATATATATAAAGCCAACATGTCCTGCTGTGGCGTGCAGCCCGATCCCAAAAATATCCTCACAATCAGGCCCTCGGCCTCCCTCTGTCATCAATCTCTCCAGTCTCTCTCTCATGGGCTTACAATGTCATGAGAATATCCCAAAAATGATGATATGATGTATCAATAAATAACAACAGAGACTCAGATATGATATGCAATGAAATGAATATGACTGAGTATGAATTTTCAACATAACTAATAATTCACAGCAATATGACCTCTGTGGGTCCCAATAATATTGGCACTTAGACTCAACATGATTTTTAATATGCTTTTTAGCTCAATTTCTTTAACTCATAAAATCACATGGAAAATGCCAAGATTATTTAACTAAAAAATTTCACAGAAATAATTATGTCACAATTTCTATAGTGCATGCCCGTCACCTAGCACGTGCGTCACCTACCAATAATTCACCAAATACATATTTTCAGGGTTCATACCCTCAACTCCAAGATTAGAAGAGTTACTTACCTCACATCGTGTAATATTTTACTCCGCTGTGTCTTTGCCTCATGAATTGGCCTCCAAACACCTTGAATCTAGCCACAATTAATTCGACTCAGTCGATACCAATTATTGTAATTAATTTCATAAAGAGATACTAATTTTCACCACAAAAATTCGAAATTACACTCAAAATTCTCCGTGGGACCCATGTCTCAGAACCTTACAAAAGTTATAAAATATTAACGCCCATTTAACCACAAGTCCAACCATATAAATTTCACCAAATTTCGACATCAACTCGACCCTCAAATCTTCAATTAAATTCTTTGAAGATTTCTACCATTTTCAACCCAATCTTTATCCATTTGAACTTAACACTCTTTCCATAAACCTTATTGATACGTATAAATAATACTATTACACCCAAGAATCATACTCTTAATCACCCATCATTACCCAAACTCGAAATTGAAGATTAGGGGTTAGAACCTTACCTCTTTGATGAAGAACTTGAGGAATTTCTTGTTGGATTTCAAGGCTTGGACAAGAAATTTTATGAACAAGATACTTCATCTACTTTCTCTCTCTAGAACACTCTCACTTCTCTCAAAAATCATCAGATAATTCCCCAAAAATAAGCCCCAAAGCATATTTATCAAAATGGGGCCGGGTTATAAAAATAGAAAAATTAACCCTCCGAAAGCAGGTCTGCGGTCGCATAATGGACCGCAGAATGGGTATGCGGGCCGCAAAATTGATCGCAAAATCAGCGCCCAAAATTGGGCTCTTCTAGTCCATTCTGCGACCAGTTTTGCGATCGCAGAAGCATTTTTGCTATCGCATAACTATTTTGCGATCGCATAATTGGTCACAGAATTGCATTTTTCTAGCCTTTGGTAATTTGGTCATAACATCTTGTAGGAATGTCCAAATGACGAACAGTTTGAAGCGTTAGAAACTAGACTCAAAGATATTTCATTTGATAGGTAATACACCATATAAAACATCGTATCATGAGAGTTGTACTTTTTTGAAATTAGGTCTTATGCGAACTCACTTGAAACTTTAGTCTTATGAAATTTCCAACTTCTACATTCGATGCCGAAACCTATCGAATCAAGTTCGATTGACCTCAAATTTTGCACACAAGTAATAAATGACATAATGAAGCTATTCCAATTTCCATAATCGGATTCCGACCTCGATATCAAAAAGTCAACCCCCGGTCAAACTTCCCAAAATTTCAACTTTCGGCATTTCAAGCCTTATTCCACTACGGACCTCCAAACAATTTTTCGGACACGCTCCTAAGTCCAAAATTACCACACTGAGCTATTGGAATCATCAGAATTAAATTTCGAGGTCATTTACACACAAGTGAATATCCAGTCAACTTTTCCAACTTAAGTTTTCAATTATTATACTAAGTGTCTCATTTCACTCCGAAATCCTTCCGGACCCGAACCAACTAACCCAATAAGTTATAAATCAACTGTGAGGCATAAATTGAGTAGTAAATAGGGGAACGGGGTTGTGATACTAAAAACAACATGTCGGGTCGTTACATTCTCCCCCACTTAGACATACGTTCGTCCTCGAACGTGTCAAGAGTTGTTCTTAACCTCCAAATCTCTATTCCACCTTACCACACACATACCCAGGGGTGATCTCATGTCACCCAATTATATATAGGCATCACCACACAACATAACTAAAAATCATTAATTCAACCTTAGCCCAAAAACCATGGAGCCAAATTTATAACATCCAGAATTCTTTTCAAGACCCGAATCTCACATCTACACACTGTATAAGCCTGAACAAGCTGTGTCCAGCCATAACCATAATCCCAGATATAATCGCATAACATACTACACAACTCGCATACTCGTAACACCATTTCTGATCATATTAACTACTCCAAAGTAACCTGGTAATAGTATTAAACCCCATATCAAACAAAACCTCGTTCTAAAACTTTCGCACACTGCNTAATATGCTTTTTAGCTCAATTTCTTTAACTCATAAAATCACATGGAAAATGCCAAGATTATTTAACTAAAAAATTTCACAGAAATAATTATGTCACAATTTCTATAGTGCATGCCCGTCACCTAGCACGTGCGTCACCTACCAATAATTCACCAAATACATATTTTCAGGGTTCATACCCTCAACTCCAAGATTAGAAGAGTTACTTACCTCACATCGTGTAATATTTTACTCCGCTGTGTCTTTGCCTCATGAATTGGCCTCCAAACACCTTGAATCTAGCCACAATTAATTCGACTCAGTCGATACCAATTATTGTAATTAATTTCATAAAGAGATACTAATTTTCACCACAAAAATTCGAAATTACACTCAAAATTCTCCGTGGGACCCATGTCTCAGAACCTTACAAAAGTTATAAAATATTAACGCCCATTTAACCACAAGTCCAACCATATAAATTTCACCAAATTTCGACATCAACTCGACCCTCAAATCTTCAATTAAATTCTTTGAAGATTTCTACCATTTTCAACCCAATCTTTATCCATTTGAACTTAACACTCTTTCCATAAACCTTATTGATACGTATAAATAATACTATTACACCCAAGAATCATACTCTTAATCACCCATCATTACCCAAACTCGAAATTGAAGATTAGGGGTTAGAACCTTACCTCTTTGATGAAGAACTTGAGGAATTTCTTGTTGGATTTCAAGGCTTGGACAAGAAATTTTATGAACAAGATACTTCATCTACTTTCTCTCTCTAGAACACTCTCACTTCTCTCAAAAATCATCAGATAATTCCCCAAAAATAAGCCCCAAAGCATATTTATCAAAATGGGGCCGGGTTATAAAAATAGAAAAATTAACCCTCCGAAAGCAGGTCTGCGGTCGCATAATGGACCGCAGAATGGGTATGCGGGCCGCAAAATTGATCGCAAAATCAGCGCCCAAAATTGGGCTCTTCTAGTCCATTCTGCGACCAGTTTTGCGATCGCAGAAGCATTTTTGCTATCGCATAACTATTTTGCGATCGCATAATTGGTCACAGAATTGCATTTTTCTAGCCTTTGGTAATTTGGTCATAACATCTTGTAGGAATGTCCAAATGACGAACAGTTTGAAGCGTTAGAAACTAGACTCAAAGATATTTCATTTGATAGGTAATACACCATATAAAACATCGTATCATGAGAGTTGTACTTTTTTGAAATTAGGTCTTATGCGAACTCACTTGAAACTTTAGTCTTATGAAATTTCCAACTTCTACATTCGATGCCGAAACCTATCGAATCAAGTTCGATTGACCTCAAATTTTGCACACAAGTAATAAATGACATAATGAAGCTATTCCAATTTCCATAATCGGATTCCGACCTCGATATCAAAAAGTCAACCCCCGGTCAAACTTCCCAAAATTTCAACTTTCGGCATTTCAAGCCTTATTCCACTACGGACCTCCAAACAATTTTTCGGACACGCTCCTAAGTCCAAAATTACCACACTGAGCTATTGGAATCATCAGAATTAAATTTCGAGGTCATTTACACACAAGTGAATATCCAGTCAACTTTTCCAACTTAAGTTTTCAATTATTATACTAAGTGTCTCATTTCACTCCGAAATCCTTCCGGACCCGAACCAACTAACCCAATAAGTTATAAATCAACTGTGAGGCATAAATTGAGTAGTAAATAGGGGAACGGGGTTGTGATACTAAAAACAACATGTCGGGTCGTTACATTCTCCCCCACTTAGACATACGTTCGTCCTCGAACGTGTCAAGAGTTGTTCTTAACCTCCAAATCTCTATTCCACCTTACCACACACATACCCAGGGGTGATCTCATGTCACCCAATTATATATAGGCATCACCACACAACATAACTAAAAATCATTAATTCAACCTTAGCCCAAAAACCATGGAGCCAAATTTATAACATCCAGAATTCTTTTCAAGACCCGAATCTCACATCTACACACTGTATAAGCCTGAACAAGTTGTGTCCAGCCATAACCATAATCCCAGATATAATCACATAATATACTACACAACTCGCATACTCGTAGCACCATTTCTGATCACAGTAACTACTCAAAACCAACCAAGTACTTGTATAAAACCCCGTATTCAACAGAACCTCATTCCGAAACCTTCGTACACTGCCAATGATGAAAGAAACAATCAAAACTCATAACCACTCATCAGATCAACTAGCCATGGATCTCTCTCATCCCAAACAGAACCATAATCCTCTCCTAAGCCGACTTCCAATATTATCCTCCCGAATATACCATAATCAAGCCTGATAGTACCCATTTTAGGTCCAATGACCATATATTATTAAACACAACTATCCCACAGACACACCACATCAATATAACTCATGCCATAACTGCACAATCTGTGTACCCAAATATGGAAGATGTCTCAAGGAAGAGAACCGTATTGCAAGTTCAACAAGCACCACCACAACCGCAATGTTACAACCAATTCCTCAAATTTCGTGAAGAGGATAACCGTAGGTGCATGTGCACAATTGTAGAGGAAGAAAATTAATGAATCAGATAAATTATCATAGAAATAAAATTCCTCACACACGACACGGACAAC